>OZ023318.1:49491940-49526954 GCA_964007375.1 Ophion obscuratus
TTCCGCACGGGTACGTGTAAGTTATTCATCCGGATAGTTTGACAACAAGTTTGAAACAAACGCAAACGAATCCAAATGAACAAACCCAAATAAACCCAAACAAGCAAATCCAACCAAACCAAACAAACCCAACCAACCAAAACCAAACAAACACAAACAAAATCATAAAGATTTTATTCGGACGAATACGTGTAAATTATTCGTCCGGATAGTTTGTTTAAGAATTTAAGGGGTAATGCCACAGTAGAATTTTCAAAAAATCGATTTTTTTCCCGCTAAAACGGTGCTTTATCATCATAAGAATAAGTTACTATTAGATTTATAGCAAAAACATTTTTTTTCACCGACTTTGAGCGTATAACGTAAGCCCACCTCTGGCACGGCCACAGAGTACCGAAAACTTTAAATGCGTTTTTCTCGAAACAGCTTTTTTCCAATTGGCGTGACAAATAACTTCAACAATTTTCACTCGATTTACTTAAAATTTAAAAGTTATGTTCCTAATTGCATTTCGCAGAGAAGTACGTACGGAATTACTGATTAATCGAAAACTTTTCATTTTATGAGCAGTTTTATACGAAATTTTTCACTGAAAATTCATTCAAATACCTACAACTATTGAATAAAACAATATTTTTTAAATTCCGGACGTATTTCTCTAGGTATTCTAATGTAGATCGACGAGAATTTTTGTTTTTGGTTCTAGATCGAAAATTGTGGATGCTAAACGTCACGCCGCGGAGCGCCTAAAAAAAGATAACAAAAGGAAATATTAGTAGTCGGGCATTTTGTACATCGAAAAAAATATATATATATTTTTTCTAACAGTTTGATATTCATACTGAATAAATGTGTAATTAATTTTATGAGTGAATCACTTTTTCATACGAAAAATATGTTAAATTCGCACATGATCGGATGAATAACATACGCTCATTCGTCCGATAACCGGACGGGGAGTCACTCCGATAAATAATCCGTTTTATCAATAAATTAAAATATCAGGTCATTTTGAGACACCCTGTATTTCTATGCGCAGTCAGGAAGTCTCCAAACGTGAGCTTAAAGAGCAAACGCAGGTCCCCATCGGTCGCTGCACGCAAGCCTCCCGGACTTTAAACTTGAGAGAACAATTTGACGTCGAGAGTAGGTGCACATATGTGTCACATGGAAAAGTGAGAGCAACCGTTTCCGTTCCCTGGCTGCTTCGCATCCATTCTTGCACACACGTGTTCCATCGTGCTGCTCAGTTCCGCGGTCGTCT
This sequence comes from Ophion obscuratus, assembly GCA_964007375.1. Lineage (NCBI taxonomy): Eukaryota > Metazoa > Arthropoda > Insecta > Hymenoptera > Ichneumonidae > Ophion > Ophion obscuratus. Next base: position 49,493,205 of record OZ023318.1, read on the forward strand.
TCTAAGCCGCTTACCTTAAATACATCACTTAGCCTCGTCTGTATGGTTCCCTCCACCCTGTACGTAACCTTATTCAGCCACGGATCTTGACTACCTCATTACCATTATCCCCGCTCTGTGTATAACACGCTTCTTTGGTATCTTCCCGTTTCTCTCGGTGGTGACTCCACTTACGAACGCGAAGATTATTCCGGGACAGATTGCCCTCCGAGGAGGGCGAAACCTTTTCATTGTGGGATTAAAAAGTTACAATGAGTGCAAAAAAAGGCTGGTTATGAGCGCTGATCAAAACCGTTTTTGCGGATTTTTTACAGTTTTAATCGCTTTAAGGGATTGGCCTACTTGGGCGACACAAAAACCGAGGTTTTGTAAAAAAAAATTCGAAGGAAAAAGTACGATTTTTTAAAAATAGTTTGGACATTTATTTGTATGTGCATAAACTTGTATGTAGATGAAAAATTTGTATTTAAATGGAAAATATTGTGTATCCAATTTCATATACAAATATTGATAATTGAAGAAGTTATAAACAATCTCGTGAAGGACCTTTAAACGCGAGGGGCGTTGTACTTGATTTTGGCTTCCAGATTGATCATAAACAAAAAAATGATTTTTTTTTCTTGAAATAGATGACATTGGATAAGACTTAAACGAGCTTTTTTGGTTATCGTGTTTTAATATTCAAAAAAAGGAATTCAATTTTATTTTCGATTTTATTAGGAAAAATTAGATCATGATTGTTGATAACGTTGAAAAAAAATTTACGAAGAAAAACGTCAGTCAATACTGAACTAATATTCAACCATCTAAGCGGAGCAATTTTTAAGTCAATCCGTTCATTAGATGTCGAGAAATTCTGCATACCGTTTTGAAAAACATATATTTTCGAGAAAAAAACGCGTTCAAAATTTTACTGGCAGTTCACTTGTTGTAATCATAAGTTTACCTTAGATCTGCGATACCTGCACCATATCTTGGACCTCCCTCCTAATTTGAGTTGTCTCAAGCAACGAACGATTTTTTCAAATTTTCATAGTAGCCGAACCCTTCATTATAGGTATATGTATATATCTTTAAGTTATTATTATTTATTGTGCTATGTCGATTTTTACTAATCTACTTATTTGTTGCTATTATCTACTCACCCGCAAAAAAAGTATATATGGTTTTTTTTCTTTCGTTATTCAATTCGGAAATTACCCTTCGCATGTGTTCTTAGAATTATTCATGGTGTTCTCATTTTTACTAATTTTCACTTAATTTTATTGATTAACTTACTGATTTTTATTATTGTATTTCTCGTTTATACTAAAATTTATACTCATTTTAATATATTTTATTTGCACTAAACTGTATACGAAAAATTTATTTTTTTATACCAATTTACTAATGTTTACTCATTTTTACTAATAATACTACAGTCTAATTTTATTTTTCAATAAAAACATTACCAGACTGATTCAAGCTAACTTAAATTTTTTGTTTTATGTGTCTTTGCGTATTTTCATGCACATAATTTTCTATCTTGCACTACTTTTTATTTTAAACAAAAAGTAAAACAGAGGTCACGCCATTGTCCTAATTTTTTGTACCCTGGTAAGTGTATATGTATTTGGTATTCTGATGATAATTGGATAATAACCAATACCATATATGTATATATATATATATATATATATATATATATATATATATATATATATATGTCAGTTGTTATCCAATTAACATTAGAGTTCAAACGCATTCATCAGCCAAATCATTGATCGATCAGTTAGCCCGTATTGCGAATGGGTCAATCATCATAATGAAACGGCACGTTCTCTCCACATCAGCTTCGATAAATAACTCATGGCTGAATTCACGCGTTAAACTATAGGTACTCGCAGTTGTTTCGCTTGCTCCGCGTATTTTCGTGGAAATAGAGCATTCCATTCGTGTCTGGCAACATTGCAAAAGCACATTTTCGATCGACGAAAAAAAGAAATGAAAATGGGAATTATATTGGAAATATCGACACGGATATCGAGGGATAAATAGTATACGTCAAGTATAGAAAAAAACATGCATTTTCGATATATCCTTAAATTATTTTCTGACGCAAAATGTTGTACGTTCGATCTCTTATTTCATTGTAATTAAATTATTTAACAAAAACTCCATAAAATGAATTAATCCAGATTATTTTTTTCGACCAAGGATTGAGATAATTCACTAATGCAATTACAAATTGTGATGACGCTATAACAATTTTCAATGTGAAATCAAATAATCGATTAATTATTCTTTTGCGTTGTGTTGTAATAAACACTAAATCAAATGATTATCGATTTATTATTCTTATTAAAGCGGAACACCACCGTCACGTGTGAAAGAAATATTTTTTTTGTGCATTTTCTCCAAGTATACACATTCAAGGATATGTGAACAAATGTTCAAGTTATGTAATAGACAATTGACCAAGTTACAGACCATTGAGTAAGAGCAGGTAGCCCGATCCACGTACGCCAAACAAAGTTTCAATCGCGTTTTTCTCGAGAAAAGATTTCTCGTGCTGACCGGAATCATAACTCTAGCTACAATTATCTGATTTTCAATGTGAAAAAAAATCTCTAATTACAGTAGATATCCTTGTACGTAGCCGTTTTTATTTTGGCATTTAGTATTTCGTGAGCCCCCAAAGAAAAGTAAAAATTTCGCCAGAATTACACTTTTTTTTAATACTAGCCTTTTTGTCAATTTTTTTTTCGAAAAACGTCTACGTACAACGAGAACTAGATTTATATATATTATTAAACTTTTTTATTTGTATTTTTGGTGATTCTTCAGATAAGTGACTTTTCCGAAGAATGAGCCTAAAATGTTTGTTTGTTACTATTTTTGCATGCCCATTACATGCTGATTTACTGGGTCATACATGATGATAATCAGTCGGGGGAAGCTGAAATTCACCCCCCCCCCCCCCCCATAAAACGTTATGGGGTTTTGAAAGTCGCGGGATTTCGTGATCAAATACATTTGAACATTTCGACGCCTAAATTGGGTTTCTTTGGGTTTTTGAAAAATTCGAAATTATTTGTATCGATTTTTGGTTCGTGACAAAATTGTCAATGAAAAATGTCAGCTTCCCCCGACTGAATATCATCATTTATAACCCAATAAATGAGAAAATAACACAAAAAAAGGTTACGCTCGTTTTTCCGAGTAGTCACTTATCTAAAGAACTACCATATTGTATTTCGCGCCTCTTCCTCGAGATCAAATTGTAGTACCCCTGCCTCACACCGATATAGCCACACTTTACAGACCGAAAAAAAAGGAACCCCGCCGCCGTTGCTACGGCACTTGATTTCGTCATTCTTCTTTCTTGTGCCGAACACGTCACACGTAATCAACGAGACGAAAAATGGAAAGTTCCAGCGAAGCTGAATCCGAAAGCGGAATTCGGAAGGAAAAGCGATTAGAAAAAAGATTGAAAAGACTGGAGGAAATATTGAATGATCGGGTTAAAAGGAAGAGAAAACATCGCAGTAAGTACGAGGTCCCTTTTTCCTTCGGTTAGGATTCCTGTCGAGCGCATGGTTGTACATCGCAGGATCGTGGGGACCGCGATGGAGAAATAAGAGTCGTTACTCGAGTGGCCGAGACTTAATCTTTGCAAGGTTAAGGTCTCTTAGTTCCGTAAGGAACGCCGTCTCTGCAAGACGCGTGGCCGTCACATACTCGAGAGGGGAGGTACGAGTGAGGTTGAGCCTTGCAAGGCCGTCGATGATGACTCAATAGTGGTCAGGACAAACCTAACCTCAAAGAAAAAAAAAGATGGCAGAATAATCACAAATCTTGCAAGATTCTGTGACACATCTCGCATGGAGGCTTTACGTCAACGGCCCTCTTTCGACAGGCAAACATCGAAGACGTCGGTCCCATAGTAGGACGCGGGATCGTCGCAGGCATTCGAATACATCGCGTTACAGTGCCTCCAACTCCCCGAATCGTTCTCAATCCGACATGGAGAATCTGGATGAGGGAGATCGTAGAAGAAGGAACGTATCGGAGGATAGGGCAGAAAGAAATAAAGTTCCGCCAGCCGTACAGCCGCCCGCTTTGGGTGAGTTGTCGGACCCTCCTGTGCCATCGCTCCCACCTTCGTCCTCAGTGGAAGCTACCGAAGTGACGGGTACGGAGGCTGCGTTAGATGCAGAAGTACTGCAACTCATCGGTGACCGTATTATACCGGATCGTACACTGGCACCCGTGATCCACTCCGAGTTTTCGATTCGGATTCAGGACATTGTTAAAAAAGGGTTACCGGCGGAGGAGAGAAAATTTCTTTTGGAAAAATTTCCCCCACCAGCGAACGCTCTTTTTATGGATCCTCCCAAGCTTAACCCGGAGGTTAAAGCGTGTCTACAAGAAGCCCTCGTAAAGAGAGACGAACGTATTATTGAAAAACAAGAGCGTATCGGAGCTTGCTTAGCCGGGATGGCAAAGCTGATGTCCTTGACCTTCTCATTGAATGGTGACGAGAAGTTACCACTGATCGAGATCGCGGGAGGCGTAACAAGAATTCTCGCTGATCTCCAGCGGGAGGAATCACTTATTAGATGGAGTTTGATTCTAAAAAATATAGAAGCGTCGCTCCGGGACTCCCTGAGCGCCTCCGATGCAGATTCCTGGTTGTTTGGAGAAGACCTCGCGAAAAGGGTCAAGGCGGCTAAGACTTTGGAAATGTCGAGCGCGTCCTTGAAACCCAAAACGGCGAAACCACAGACGACTGTTCCAGAAAACGAGAAGGGCCCGCAGCGCCGACCAGCATACAAGGTAAAGAACAGGGGGACGTGGAGCGGGCAGAATTTATCTCGGTCAGGGCACCATCCCCGCTCATCCGGAACGACATGTCACTTCTCGCAGAGGATGTTATCGTCGAATCGCGGGAGGAAATGATTGGTTCTGGAACCCCATCCACTGTGGAAGACTCTTACCCTGGTGGCAGGACTCTTGTCAAGCAAGCACTAAGGTCTAGGGCAGTGCCGGAGAGTAGTTTAGACATTCTCATGGCATCGTTGAGCGAGTCATCATTGAAGCAGTATCAGACAGCGCTGAAAAAATGGTGGAGATTCAATCGAGAGGAAAACAAGGATCCCCTGAAGAGCTCGGTAGCGCAGGTGCTGAGATTTCTCACGTTTGAATTTAATAACGGGGCTTCTTATGGGTCATTAAATAGTTTTCGCTCAGCTATTGCTCTTCTATATGGTCCGGAGCTGGGTATAGAACCCAGAGTAAAAAGATTTTTTAAGGGTGTTTCGAGGCTGAGACCCCCGAACGCAAGATATGACTATACGTGGGATCCGGGCGTGGTCTTGGACGAGTTTAGAAAATGGGGCTCAAATAACGGTCTGCGTTGAGATTTGTTGGCGCAAAAAATAGCTACGCTTTTGGCGCTGACGACGGGTCACCGTATGCAGACCCTGTCGCTTATTGATATTCAGAATATTATGTCAAGAGGGGATAGGCTGGAGATCAAAATCATAGAGAGAATTAAGACCTCCGCTGTAAACAGAGCGCAACCGCTCTTGGTTCTCCCCTTTTTTAAGGAAGATCCCTTAATTTGCCCTGCGAGTGCAATTAATGTTTATTTGGAGAAAACAAAAAAACTGAGAGGTAAGGAGAGTCGCCTTCTAGTGTCAACAAAGAAACCACATAAAGCGGTTTCAGCAGAGACCTTGAGTCACTGGATAAAAAAGACGTTGCAAGATAGTGGCATAGACGTAAGCTATTTTAAGGCGTATAGCACGAGACACGCGGCGACCTCATCGGCGGAGAGAGGTGGTGTTAGTTTGGATTCTATCCGAAAGACTGCCGGGTGGTTAGAAAGATCTTTAGTCTTCGCTAAATTTTATAAGAGGGAGATTTTAACGGATCGGAGAGAATTTGCTTTAACAATCTTAAGCTCAAAGTAAATATAAGAAAGATATTTTGTTAAGAGGTAATAGCCCTCGTAAGCATATACTCACTCTCGTTGATTGATAATAAAGAAGTTCGGAGAAACATCTCACTTCTTGTAGATAGTCGTAACCAACGTTAAACAGCTACAATTTGATCTCGAGGAAGAGGCGCGAAATACAATTGAATGATTAAACGAACTTACCTGTAAGTGAAGTTCTATCATAATTGTATGGAGCGCCTCTTCCGAGAGATCAACTCCCACCCTGGTAAACACATCCCCTTATCTTACATCTGGTTCAAATGAAGATTCCCTATGGGTTACGACACAACTTTGAAGTAATGACGAAATCAAGTGCCGTAGCAACGGCGGCGGGGTTCCTTTTTTTTCGGTCTGTAAAGTGTGGCTATATCGGTGTGAGGCAGGGGTACTACAATTTGATCTCTCGGAAGAGGCGCTCCATACAATTATGATAGAACTTCACTTACAGGTAAGTTCGTTTAATCATTCAATTTTTCAGACCAACCATTATCAAGTTATCGCTCCGGCCGTAGGACCACATTTTTCATACAAAAGCTCTGTAATAACAACACTATCAATAACATTGTTAAATTTTTACTGTTTCAAATAAAAAATTACACTAAATAAGTTCAATGTATGCTTGACAATATACCTTTTTCCAGATCTCAAATAAATAATCTAGTAGCCAAAAAAAAAACGTATACAGCGAACTTTTTCGACCCGTCACAGTGGTGTCTTCCCCAAGTTCAATATTATAATCAATCAATGATAATCAATGGACATTTATTTTATTGCAGATTGTCGAAAATATTTTGCAATGAAAAATCCTTGACATTGGTCGATTGTCTGAGGGAAAAAATACGTTCACTCTTGTGGATCGTGTTTATTAATGTCGCGTTGAATAGTAAATTAAAATTTGTAGGTGAAAAAAACAGAGGGGAAGAAAGTATAAATGCAATCGCATGCATCATGGTCTCGAGGTTCATTTATTCGTAAACTCTCTACCGTGCAGGTGAAAAATGGCTAACTTTGATAAATTCGTTCAGCTCCTTGTGACTCACTCATTCCCACCCTCTCTCTCTCTCTCCCTCTCTTCCTCTCTCGTACTCAGTAGGAATGATGAGTTGGTCGCTAGGGAAAACTGGAAAATGGCGTAAGCACGCGGGAATAAATAAATCGGTTTTTAACGTGACAGCTCGGGTGCATTTCGAAAGCCTGGCACGTACGTGTTCAGTGAATTCGATAGAGCGGTCCGTCGTGTCTACTCGCTTATATACTTACATTAGTGCTCCTTGGCTGCCCGGTGTGTATGTGTGTGTGTGTGTGCTAAGTCAACGTTGCGAGGCTCACATCAGCTCGAGGCTGGCTCGACGCGCCGCCGACTTTGCTGGAGAAAAAAGCGGGCAAAAAAGATATCGAGGCAAAAAAATAAGCTTCCGACATGGCTATAGACGGAAATCTTCACAATTTTGGAACGCAAGCGTTAACTCGGCACAGGAAAACCACCGGAAAAAAGAATCATCCATCGTGAGGCGTTTCTAGCCTTCATCGTCGATCCCACCTCCAGCCTGCCGTGTGCACATTTATTTATTTTATAAAACGTCAAGCTCTCACAAAATAAGGATTAAAATCGTTGAAAAATGCAACTGCGATTGAAACGAAATTATTAATTATTTTATAAAACGACAAGCTCTCGAAAAATGAGAATTAAAATAGTTGAAAAGTTCAACGACGATTGAAACAAAATTATATTATAGTTTATTTTATAAAACGACAAGCTCTCATAAAATGAACATCTTGAACATTAACATAGATGAAAATGCAACTATGATTAGAATAAAATTAGAATCGTGTGTAATAATTGTACTTTATTCTAACTATAAACAGATTCGCCAAATAATGTAATAATAATTATCCGTTAATCATAAAAATAATTTATAGCGAAAAAAAATGGCTAACAATTATAAAGTTCCTCCGACTAGATTTTCCGACGAATTGATTTAATTTGTAAATAGTCAGGAAGACATTGGAATAAATATCGTATTTATACGAAGTTATTTATTATTCTCGATTAGTAATTCATAAATTATTCATATGCAATGAATGAATTGTTTATTTATTTTGCGAAGACTTTATTTACTATTCATTTATTATATTTGATTAACAATAATTTTTTCCTTATTACGCGACGAATTTCTATAATATTTATTTATTATTCGACAAATATATGTAGTGTCGAACATCGACAAAGAAAATCATAGAATTGGAGTGAATTTTGCATTTCAATTTAAGTGGAGTTGCTAGGGGAGTATAAAAGTTTTTTCTGTCTCCGTTGTTGTATCGTAAAATCGATACGTTGTTGTATCGTATTTTTATATTCCTAATTTCGAATAGAAATTGTATTTTGGATAAAAGAAAATTGAATAAAAATGTATATAGAAAATTTCAACTTTCCTTTAATTTTCTATATACAACATTTTCTAGTCAAATTTCTTTTATTTGAATTGCATGAATTTTGAAATTTGTGAAATTTAAAATTTGAATAAAAAATGTTGTGCATAGAAAATTTCAACTCTCTATAATTGTCTATATACAACGTTTTTTATTCAAATTTATTTTATTCAAAATAAAATTTCTACTTGAAATTTCAACTCGAATATATATATATATATATATATATATATATATATATATATATATATATATAGTTCATCCCTTGCCTTCCTATTAGATTAATTCAATTTAAACTTTTTGACGCGCGAGCAGCCCGGCGCGCGGGGCGTCCGAGATCCTTTGAAAGTTCACGCGACGATATAAAACACTCTTCGCCACCGGAAAAATGTCGGGCAAAAGTTTAATTTTTACAAGCTGGAAGCCAACCGACTGTGAGACGAGTTTTCATCTTTCAAGCCACTCCCGCGCCTTCAATCTCAAACTTTTTGGCCCGTACTTTTTTTCTGCTTGGAGGAAAATGAGCGCCGTACAATATTATGAATCCCGGGCAAGTCACGCTCGACACGGTTCTACAGCTCCGTCGATGAGAGATGCATTCGCAATGTAGGGGAGACCGGGGCAAAATGGTATAGCGGGGCATAATGGGACCGGGGCAAAATGGGACCGGGGCAAAATGGGACCGGGGCAAAACGGGTTTGGGGCAAAATGGAATAGTGAAAATCAACACTGCTGGAAAATGCGTCAGTGGGGCAAAACGGGACTGGGGCAAAATGGGCCGGAGAAAATCAGGCTCCTCAGAAAGAGGCGGTTGGGGCAAAACGGGATCGGGGCAAAATGGGACAGTGGAATAATTCGATGCAGAAACGAAAGAAATGCAGGGGTAAAAAACGAGGGGTAATAAATGAGTAAAAACAGGTTTTATTGAATGTTACACGATATTTGGGTCACACTCTACTTACGATACTATAATTTAACGGTGGCAATGTTTAATTTTTATTGCTTGTTTAACTAAGCTAATTTTTATCGGCACAATTGTCGCACACGTACTCGATTAAGTTATCGTCAGCATGGGCACATGAATAGTGGGCCCATTTCTTGCATGAATTACAACGAATCCAGGATTCCTTGGATTTCGAATATAAGCCCCCGCAGAAAAGGCTCCCTATGAAATCGACGGATATGTGTCGACAAATATATCGGTCAGTCCGCATTATCTGCGTATATGTGGACTGAAACGAACCACAAGCACCATTTAGATTAGATTATGTTTCAACAGCTCTTTCATAGAGCCGAAGCATGAATTTTCCTGTCATCCCATTTTGCCCCAAATTCAGTAGGCTGCGACACTTCATTTTTGTGTGTCCCATTTTGCCCCAATTTGATATTCCACTCCTCTCTGTCCCATTTTGCCCCTATCCCATTTTGCCCCAAATCAAGCACCAAGAAACTTCATTTTTTGCTATCCCATTATGCCCCGATCCCATTATGCCCCAGTGCCGTTTTGCCCCGGTACCGTTTTGCCCCGCTATACCATTTTGCCCCGGTCTCCCCTATAAAGAAAAAAAAAATGAAAATTCTCTCGGAAACTCGTCCCGGCGGAGTGATTTTGGAAAATCAAACGGTAGGGTAGGGACCAATGGTAAATTACAGTAGAACCTCGATTATCCGAACTAGTCTCGGTCCCAATTAGCTCGGATAATCAAAAGTTCGGATAATCAAAACGTGGGTTTTTTGGGATGAGATCATAAACAACAATGTTGTTTATGATCTCGTCCCAAAAAACCCACGTTTCGATTATCTGAACTTTTGATTATCCGAGCTAATTGGGACCGAGACTAGTTCGGATAATCGAGGTTCTACTGTACTACCTATATATATATAGCGCGATAACTATATGCGCGCATGAATCTCCGGAAGCCCGCGAGCTCTCGCAAACTTTCCTTTATCCAAAACTACCCTTCGAGTTTTTTCAAGCGCCCTTTTTGCCTGCGGGCACTTTCTTCCAGCTCTGAGCGAAATAATTTAAAGTCGCAGGAAGACGGAATCGTGTCTCGTTCCAACGACTAATCAAGCCAGTTTCCGACCTTTTTATATGAAATGTACGCGATACCTCGTGAGGACACCGTGCAATATTTTTTTTTTTACCTCAACGCTGCGCACCCCATTTGCGCTCATTGCCCGATGGTGATTTACAGAACGAGAGACATAATATTTTTTCCTGTCAATGCTACGAACCGTCAGTCTGCTAGTACTCAAAAGGCGATTGTATTGTTTTTTTTTTTTTTTTCATTTCGTGAATGTTTTTTTCTTCATATTTTCGCGTTTTTGTGATTTTACTTTTTTTACGGTAACGAGTGCGGGTTCACGTAATAAAGCATTACGGATACGAGTAACAAAAACTTGATGAATGAGCGAAATACGATAAATTCACGAGCTTAATGTATTTTTTCATTGTTTTTTATTTTCTTTTCGAAAATGATTTTTCATGTTTTTTCGTTATTGAGATTTTTCTTTTTTGCGATAACGAGGGCCAGTCCAAAGTAGTGGTGCATTGCGGGTACGAGTAAACTTGACGAATTGGAGAAAATAGGGAGAGGGATCTGTACACGTTAGAAGAATACAGAGATCGAAACTTGTATCGATCCATATATATATATATATATATATATATATATATATATATATATAGGTATTCCATATGAGGTATCCCACGTGAATCCGATGGACTTTTCCCCTGACCCCCGCCAATTCGATTAATTTTTAAAAATCTCATTCTATTGAATCTAAAAAATACCCTGAATTTTTTTACATTTTTCGAAACAACCCTTAGTAAAAAAAAAAATTCTCCGAAAAAACGTCCCGATTTAAAAATCTGACAAAATACGTGATTATATGAAAAAAATGTCAAGCTATTACCCGCAGTGGAAGTATGATTTTTTCTGTGCCTTCTGAGCGATTAAGGTTTAAAAAATCCGAAGAAATCAAGAACCGCTTACTTCGGGCGGATACTTAAATATTTTGATACCCACAATGAATTTTCTTTACCATTTTTTAAGAACTATTTGGTTATTGACAAATTCGTGAATTTTTCGGATTTTTTAAAACGGCAATCGCTCAGAAAGCACAGAATAAATCATACTTCCACTGCGGGTGATAGTTTCAAATTTTTACATATAATCACGCATTTTTGGGTATTTTCTCAGATTTTTAAATCGGGGCGTTTTTGTTCGGAGATTTTTATTTTACTAAGGATTGTTTCGAAAAATGTAAAAAAAATCAGGGTGTCTTTTAGAGTCAATGGAATCAGATAAAAAAGATTAATTGTATTGGCGGGGGTCAGGGAAAAAGTCCACCGGATTCTCGTGGAATACCTCATATATTTTGTATATACCTCATATAGTTTGTATGAGGGTTTGATATACAGGGTGTGCTGTTATGAATGGATAATCCTGCAATCGTCGATAGGTCAGATCATGTCCTATATGGAGATTTTGGGCTTTATGTCATTGAAAAGAAAAACTGCTTTTGGTTTTTCGCATGCCATTTATACAAATGATATGAATCGACAATAACTAAGCAACTTTTTCAACTAATTGGCACAATATGCGTAGTACATTTTTTTACCCCGCAGACAATCAAAGGCAGATGTTCGAATTGGTTTTTATGCAAATTCTGCATAAGATCTTTTTTCATAAAGCTTCCTTAATATTTAAGGTTAAAAAGAAGACTTTTCTAGATAAAACAAATAACCAAGAGTATTTTTTTTTAACCGGGTCAAAAAAGTTATCATTTGTAGAAATGACATGCGAAAAACCAAAAGTAGATGATTTTTATCTAAAAAACCGTGGGACTCTTACTAACCTAAAATTCCAGCATATAGTAGGACATGATCTGACCTATCGACAGGTTATCCATTCATAACAGGATACCCTGTATATGTGTATGTATATATATATATATTGATCATTAGAGTCCAGAAGAAAATGAGTGCGGGAGGAGAACTCTTTCTCATTTTCTCTCGAGGTCCTGAATACTCGTTTTCCCAAAGCGAAAATAAAACGTGTTTACTGTGATATCTATCTGGAATTTTCCTTGCTCTTCTTCTATATTTCTTTCCTACTTTCCTCTCGATTTCTCCACTCCTCTCTCCCTCTCTCTCTCTCTCTCTATCTCTTTCTTTCACTCACCATTCCTCTCTTCTTCCCTCTCCGTCGAGACTATCTCGACTCCAAAAAGCTTTTCTCCCGGTTCGTCTTTCATTTCTTCCATTTCTTATACATCCGTTGCTTTTTTTTCTTCTGTTCGTTTCGCCGATAATTCCCCGAGCGATCCGAGCTCCCAATCCTTTTTTGTGTATACTATGTCTTATAGTGCTTGCGCCTTACTTCCTTCCGTATGCTTTTACTTACCTCGGTTTTGTACGCCTTGCAGACCACCCCCCCCCCCCCCCCGCTCACTCTGCAATGCAGGGTGCAATTTCTCATTACTCTGATTACTGCAAAACTAAATACGTTCGACGATACCGCGTTAAACCATGCTCCGAAATTAAAGGAAACTTGAATAAACGAAGAAAAAAAATTCTTGCTTCATGGAAAATCTCAGTGCAAAAGTGCTTCCGCTTCCGTCTGTTTTTCCAATTATTTATATACGACTTGACCCTAGGGGCACGGATGAAGACAATTTTTTCCTAGGGAGGTTAAGCTTTTGCGACGAATTTATTTAGCATCATATTTCGTTTTTTGTCCTTCCATATTCCAATAAAATAGTAATATAAAGATGATGAAAAAAATTAATAAGTTTATAACGAATTCGAACGATGCAATTTGTTGTGCAATGGACTGTGGCGTAAAAAATATCATAGTAAATATCATAATTATAATATTTATTGATCATAACAAATATAATAATCATAATATTTATTAATTAGAATAAATTTCAAAGTTTAAATATTTATTTATCAAAATAAATATCATAATATTTATTAATCATAATAAACATCGAAGTTGAAATATTCATTTATCGTAATAAATATCATAACTATCATAATATATCATTATAATATAACATTCATATTACATGAAATAAAAATACAATAATTTTTATTAAAATTGAAATAAATCACGGCACGCCAGATGAAATTTTCATCTCGTATATAATTAAATTTTTATCATACATCTTATTTAAATTAAAATGAATAAAGGCATGCCAGATGTAATTTAATTAAATTCAAAATTATCTCTGAGACGAAACAGCAATGAATCGTGCGCAATCCAGAGACCTTGTTGTATCCGATAACGCCGTCGTGTTATCGTCACAAAACGCTGATATTTTTCACGATCGTGAATTCGGATTGTATGAAACGGCGAGCCAAGAAAACTTTTGCATACTGGACGAATCTTGACTTTGCCAAATCTTCGATAAGGCTTATACATACAGACACACATATACACACACATACACATATTTTCCTGGACTGTTCAAATACGAGAAAAAGGGGATGGCGAGAAGTGAAACGAGGGAAAATCATTTTGCGAAGTCACTCAATCGCTCTCGCTTCTCGCCGTGAGGAAATGAGCGCGAACGCTGCGCGAGCTCTCACTTTCGTACTTTTCCCGATCGCGGCTCCGTGCTTCCTCGCATACTTACGGGGGAAAGCTTCTCTGACGATGAGCGAGGCAGAAAACGAGCGAGAGTTTCAAAACGGCGCTCGTATAGTTTCGGGGTATACGGAAGAACGATTGCTCGCTCGCCTGACAAACGCCGCGGTGCTCGTTATTGATGTACCTACGTATATCAATGCCCGACTGTATTGGTTCTTGTATGCTGGATTTGACTTTTAGCTGCAATCATTGGCCGACACATCTTTTTTTCTTTTTTTTTTGCTCGTGCGATTGTGAGTACGAATTGACGGGCCTGTCTAAACTTGGAGTTCCTAAAATAAGACTTTTTGTGTAATTTTTTAGCCCAGGGTCTTAAGGGGGGAGAAATATTTAAGCGAAGAAAAAAATTGCTGATATTTATTATCTTTTTGAGAAGGAAATATTTTTTCGCCATTTTTGAGACTTAGGCTATGTTTACTACTACTTTTGGCTGCTACATGGTTTTTAGAATTTATTTAAAAAAATGGCGGAGGTATGGCACGGTCTTCTAAGCGATTGCGGCGGACGTTGTCAGACGGCGTGACACGTAGCGTCCGCGGAATTAATTTGAAAAAATTCCAACGAAGATTCTTCTTTCATTAACACACATACGCCGAATATCAACCAAGAAAAAGTGAGGAATGTTGAAAATCGATCAAATGGTACGCATTCAAACAAAAATAATGAATTTGCCGAAAAAAATGACTACAATTTGCAGGAAAAAAAGTTTTTCTTTTTTCATTTTCAAGAACATTTACGGTCATGTTTTAGACAACAAGGTTAGAAATATTTATACGAAATTTCATCAAAATCAGTCGATTCATTTTTTAGCTATACGTACGTCACCTCAGTTTTGAAAATGCAGTTTAGAAGACTGTATCATACTTCCGCCATTTTTAAAGAATTATTTTAAAAAAATACCATGTGACAACCAAAAGTAGTAATAAAACATACCGTAAGTCTCAAAAATACCCATGCAGAAATTTTGACCGGGATACCCTATGTCCAATCAAATCCCGATCAGGATTTGTCATGGATTTCCCAAAACCGGTATCCCGGTTAGAATCCAACTAGCATCAGTATCAGCATATGTACGACGACGATGGCATCACTTTGAAAATTTTGGCGTCACGTGTATTTTCTGTATTACTATGGAATTCCTATCTATAGATAGGAATTTCTGTCTATAGATTCCTATCTATAAAATTCGTATCTATAGATAGGAATTACATAGTAATGCCGAAAATACACGTGATGCCAAAATTTTCAAAATTATGCCATCGTCGTCGAAAATATTCCGATACTGATGCAAGTTGGATTCTAACCGGGATACCGGTTTTGGGGAATAAGTCTCTGTTTATACCCACCGACATGTCGGTGGGTATAAACATGTATTTAAGACAAATTAAAATCAAATTCACAATGATTAGATTAAAATTTACACCAACCGTGAGTTCTTACGTATTTCGAGAGAAAACATTTCGTCGAGGCAAAGAAATTTTTGCAAAAACAGTTGTGAGTTTCAAATATTACATTATAAATATGAAAAAAATCACAAAATGAGTTGTGAATTCCCTCAAGTTGAAGAAAATAAAAATCGAATTCACGACAGTTATATTAATATTTACACCACAAGTGTAAACGTATTTTGAGAGAAAACATTTTATTGAGGCAAAGAAATGTTCGCACAAAAAGTTATATGCAAAAATTTCTTTGCCTCGAGGCAATGTTTTCTCTCAAAATACGTACGAACTCACTTTTGGCGCAAATTTTAATCTAATCATTTTGAATTTGATTTTAATTTGTCTTAAATACGAAAAAATTCACAACTAATTTTGTGATTTTTTTTTGTATTTATAATTTCTTGTCAATACATTTGCATTCACAGATTTTGATGTGAATTTTTTTTAATTCACATCAAAATCTCGCGATGAGCGCGATCTGCCATTTGAATCTTTGGACAAATTTTTTTTTACTGATAGTTTAATGCACCAAAACTTTATAAATGTTATTTATTTTTATAATAAATTTAACATGTTATAATTCCATTTTTGACATTTTATTTCAACATGTATTCACCCGTGATCCTTCCCAGATTCCTCAATGATTCCATGGGGAATCTATTTAGAGTCATTAAAGGATCCGGTTCTGGATCCCTAATGGAATCCAGTTTACGGATCTTACATTTAGTCTTCGAATCTGATCCGATATCGGACTAGATCCCGACTGGGAGCCTGGGATACAAGTCAGAATCCAGCTGTATCCCTGCCAAAATTTCTGCACGGGTAGTGAAGAAATATTTCCTTTAAAAAAACACGACAATCGACATTTTTTCCCTCTCTCAAAGGTATCTCTTCCCTTAACTTTAATTGGCAAAAAAGAGTTTGTAAAAATTCCAAGCATTGACCGAGTTCCGAGGATTTTTGTGAAGGGTCAGATCGACCTGTACGCCACTGCGAGCAGCCCCGCTGGAATTTATACGCTTTCCAATTGCGTTTTTCACGAAACTTTATTTTGAAAACGGTGTCAGTCGTTTGTCAAATTCGAACAGAGCAAAACTTATTCATCCTTATTATAGCATAACCCGTTATAATGTTTATAAACTTTGTTATCGTATGACCGGGTGATTTTTTTATATGTTTATCCATTTGTTGGTGACAAATTATCAAAGTTGTTTTTGAAGTTGAAAATTGAACTTTTTGTTCTACAGCGTGCCATTTCCGTAACTTTCCTAATTTCAAAAAAGTAACAGGTCATCCTCGAGTTTCATTATTATCCTTCCGTTGACACACTTATCTTTGGCCCCGAATTCGACACACCTGGTCACTTTGACTTGAAAGGTACTTCGTGCACCCGCCGTGTACAAACCTCGGCTCGGTTTTTATTTATTTTTTATCAGAAATACCCTGTTAACACTGCTTCCCATATCTGTACAATTGAAATGTGAAAAAGTAAAATTTAATTGTAAAAAAATATTGAAAATGTTCAATTTTGGAAACATGAGCATTTTACCTAAAATTCGTCCGGGTCAAAGTGACCCAGTGTAACAACGAAAGGTTAAATTAAAAGAAAATTTTTCTTTTTTCCATTTCAGACCAGCCTAGATGCCAAAACCGCCTACGCCGATTATGCGGCAACTTTTCGGGTAGTAGTCTCGCCAAGGCATTTTTCCATAGATGTTTTATTTATTGAAAAAAAGAAAATGGACAAAACTACTCTTTTAATCCACATTTTACAGAAATATTGCGTGAAATGTTGATTTTTTTGGTAAATGGGTGCCTTTTTCTTAACGGCGGGGTAAAGTTAATTCGGCGAAAAAAGGCATGTTTTTAAGATTTTTTTGGCGTAACGAATAGTGTTCGTTTATTGAAAAATTTACATATAATAAAGTAACATTTGAACAACATTCTCCTAAATTTGCATTGCAATATATTCAAAATTGAGCGAGTGAAAATTAAACCCCGGAGGCGTCTCGAAAAAAAGTTGGTTTGCAGTGTGCACCATAACTCGCAACAGAATCATTTGAAACAAAAAAATCCAAATGCATTTGTTAAAGGAGATGTTTCTCGAGGTAATGACGGGAGGTTTTTTTTTCGATTTTTCGATTTTTCGTAGCACTTGGGAGCCAAAAACACGATTTTCGCTAAAAAAATCGGCTAATTTGTTGTTGAAAAATTAGTAATTATTAAAAAAAAAACAAAAAAGCTCTCGACAATACCTGGTAAATTATGTGAAGAAGTACTGTGCAAAATTTCAAAGCGATTGGTCCAGTAGATTTTGAGTTATCGTGCACACGGACTTCAAATATGACAAGTCTCAGAAAAACGGTTTAAAAAATGCTCCGATGGACTTGAAATTTTAACACAATATTCTTGATATATTATGCATTCATTTAAAAAAATTTTTAAAAATGAAAAAAAAATGTAAATACTTTACCCCGCCCTTAAATTTGCCTTTTCTTCATTTTAATTACCATCACATAGAAACTATACATGTTCTGACGGAAAAAAATGTTTGAACTTTTTTTTGAAAATCAAAGGCTACGGGAAGCTAGACTGCTCACCGATTCGCCACTCCCGCGGCGACCTTCCTGTAACACTCTAGCAATAACGTGCTATTTTTTAAATGTATATCCCGCCTTAAGAGGTTCGGCCACAGTAACGGGGATGAAATCATGTACGAATTTAACCATTTTTTTCGTATGACAAAGTGTTTCACTCGTAAAATTAATTACACATCTATTTAGTATAAATATCAAGCTGTTATAAAATATATTTTTTTTTTCGATGTACAAAATGGCCGGCTACTAATATTTTCTTTTGTTATCTTTTTTTAGGCGCCCCGCGGCGTGACATTTAGCATCCACAATTTTTTACCTAGAAAAAAACACAAAAATTCTCGTCAATCTACATTAGAATACCTAGAGAAGTACGTACGGAGTTTAAAAATATTGTTTTATTCAAAAGTTGTAGGTATTTTAACTTGAATTTGAATTAACTTTGAATTTGAATTAACTTTGAATTAAATTTGAATTTGAATTAATTTCAGTGAAAAATTTCGTTTAAGATTGCTCATAAAATGAAAAGTTTTCGATTAATTAGAAATTCCGTACGTACTTCTCTGCGAAATGCAATTAGGAACGTAACTTTTAAATTTAAAGTAAATCGAGTGAAAATTGTTGAAGTCATTTGTCACGCCAATTGGAAAAAAGCTGTTTTGAGAAAAACGCGTTTAAAGTTTTACATATGCCTCTGGCCATGCCAGAGGTGGGCTTACCCTATACGCTCAAAGTCGGTGAAAAAAAATGTTCTTTTTATAAACCGAATAGTAACTTATTCTTATGATGATAAAGCACCGTTTTAGCGAGGAAAAAAAATC
Source organism: Ophion obscuratus (assembly GCA_964007375.1). Taxonomy (NCBI): domain Eukaryota; kingdom Metazoa; phylum Arthropoda; class Insecta; order Hymenoptera; family Ichneumonidae; genus Ophion; species Ophion obscuratus. Next base: position 49,512,138 of record OZ023318.1, read on the forward strand.
GATTTTTTGAAAATTCTACTGCGGCCTTACCCCTTAAGTGATTACCTGCAAAATTTCGAAAGCATTTACCGAGCATTGGCAATCAAAGATTCCACGATTTTATACGAGTCCTTATGGGGAACGGTGGAAAATTTCACATTTCATGCAATAACGTCGTAACTTTTCTACAGATTTTTCTTAGAAAATTCTCAATCATAAAGGAACATGTGACGAAGTGGGTGAAAAAAAATCTTAAATTTTGACCGTCTAGTTTCAGAGATATAGCGATTTTAATTAAGCAATGTCTACCAATGTCTAGCGTCACGAAGCAACTGGAGCAGAGTAGAGCCGGCGATCTGGCAGCGCTGCAAGCGTTCGGCGCGTTCATGGGTAGAAAAGGTATCTAGAGACGCGGCAGATTTTTTATATTTACTAATTTTGACCTAGCAATGTATATATATATTGTTTAAGGTAGTAGTCTTCGCCACAGTCACGGTGAATAGTGAAAATGTGAGACATCGTATCGTGAATCGTTGAATTTTACTTCGATGAATCGATAATGGAAGTTTTTTTATTTTTTCAACAAATTTTTTATTTTATTTATTTACTAATACTGACCTATATATATAGGTCAATATTAGTAAGTAAATAAAATAAAAAATTCGTTGAAAAAATTTAAAAAAATTCTATTATCGATTCATCGAAGTGAAATTCAACGATTCACGATACGATGTTCCACATTTTCACTCTTCACCGTGACTGTGGCGAAGACTACTACCTTAAACAAAACCTCAAACTTGCCAATACTATGTATCAATCGTGTGTATAATCCCAACCTCGTCATTGCAATACTCTCATCAGAAAAAAAATATTGAAAATCGACCCTAGAATTCATTCTCGCTAAAGACTCGAATCAAACTTTCGGCACTCATTTGCCAGGCTAGCGAGCATTGTATTGCTAAGTATTTTATAACGAACAAAAATGAATAAAAATAAGTTTAAAAAAATGGAAAAAATAAAACACTTTAGTGAGATGAACATGCGTTTGACGTGTACGAGCACGCAGTTCATTGCCGGTAGGAATCGAATCGACCTTTCTCGTGGTACATGAACCGAATTAATGAGAACGCCGCATGCGTATATGGCACGTGCTAATTAAAGTCCCAAAGTTGGCTACGGGCTTGTAAGCGTGGAGCAAGTACGTGTACGCCCAGTGGAGAGGAACGTTCCAGGGCTCGTTTGGATCGACGACGAGCTCGTGTCTCCAATGAGGGGAAAGACAACGCATTTTTTTCCCCTTCCCACTCTCGCGCGCACACTCGATCCAATTCACCGGTAACCCAAAATAACGTACACCGAAACTGCAGGACACTGCGGAACTTCACTTTACCTTCACAAGTTCGGCTTTACGGAAATTCTCGTTTTTCGCCTCTTCTTTGACGGCGATGAATTAACAACGTGACGATAATTAATCTTTCAGCGCGCTGTAAAAATAATTGACGTCCAATTTGCGACAACTTTTGACGACGTGTCTCTCGTCGCCTGAAATGGAAATGGCAATTTACGGGTAATTGCAAATGGAACATTTTTTATTTGGGATATAGAAGGCGAGTGTGAAAAAAAAATTAGGCACACGTACATTTAGGAGCCAGTCCACTTTGGAGTCACGAAAAAAGGCTATTTACGCGATTTTTTTTGAGGATTCTATGAAAGAGATGAATATAAAAGTTGTTGGGTTTGATAAATAAAGTCTTGAAATACATTTAAAAAAAGATTAATTCAATTTTATTCATTTTTAAGTACAAAAATTATAGTTTAACGTAACGTCTCAAAAATAGGTGGGCTAGGTAGCTCCATCACAACTCGGCAACGGCTTGTCTGAAACAAAAAAATCAAAGTCCATTAGATTCAGTATGACACCAGCTACAAAATGACCCCGGAAATAAAGTTTCATCAAAAAATAAAAAAATGGCAGATGAAGAACGAAAAGAGTAAAAACAACGCGTTTTTTTCGCAGTTTTGGTCGCAAAAAAAAGAGTAAAAATGAAAATTTTAAAACCCTCGAGGGTCATCTTGTTGCGAATCATGTTTACAATATGTGGTTCGAATTTCAAGAGAATCGGTTTATTAGTTTTAGAGATGCGATGGAGTTAGATTTTGAAAACGTTGTTTCCCGTGCGGAAAACTGATAGGGCATCCCTAATAAAAATAAGGGCCTTTCAGGGCTTCCCTAGTGCTTTCCCTAGTAGGGATTTCCACAATGGGCCCGGACTTGGCGATTATCGGGATAAACTTGTAGGGATTTCCACAATAGGCCCCGACTTGGCCATTGTGGGGATAAACCTGTAGGGATTTCCACAATAGGACCCGACTTGGCCACTATAAGGATAAACAAGTAGGGATTTCCACAATAGGCCCAGATCTGACTATTATAGCGATAAACCAGTATAAATAGCTTAGGCTACATGGTTGATGGTATTTCAATTATTCAAATCGATTATATACATCGATCGAATAATATTATCGAACGCAAATTGGGAAAAAGCGTAAGGGCATTAGCAAATAAAAAATCAACGACGAACACAAATATTCAGACAAACATCAGACAGTATTTATTTATCAAATTAAATAAACCTTTTACATAGATACAAACAATTACTCATGGTTTCACTCATACATGGAGTAATGCTAGCGCATAAATCTGAACATTCCCAATCGGTTTTCTCGACATTTTTATAGCAACTAATTTCCGCTCAATACTCATCATAGGGAAAATTATTTCTTCTGAAGACTTCGCTGATATTTCCCATTCATAAACTTTATCTGACTGTGTAGGATAAGTTAATAAATTGGTCTTTGTTTTCCAGATCTTTCCCTCAATGGAAATAGATTCCAGTGATTCGGTAGACCCATATATTTTTTAAATTTCTACTACACATCCATTCCTGATAATGGATGTGTAGTAGAATATATTTGTTTAAATAATGCAAACGACTGGCATAACTATATAACTATAATCAATGTGATAATTTTGTAATTTGAAACTTAAGTGTTACAAGCTATCACAATTCTAAAAAATGTTATCATAGTGGATAGTTCCTGAAAAATAAATGTTTGCAGTGAAGAGAGTTCGCCTTACATTATTTTTTGTATTAATTTTGTCATGGCAGTTTGTCATAAAGGCTCACATGCAAATACGCAATCACGTTTCTACGCGCGCACACATACATACACATGTACTCACGCCCACACCTATACAAATGAACAATTACAGAAAAACAAATACAGATATACCCTGACGCGTTTAACATACACGTATATCTACTGATACGGATATTTTAAGGCGCCGAAATGGTTTTGATGAGGCGCCGTTGAGGCATTTTCAGGGCCCTAAAATGGTTTTGATGAGGCGTCATTGAGGCAACTTATAAGGCCCCGATCGTTGCGCCTTTAATGGCCCTTGTTGACAAAGTGTGACCGGCCGCTAACGGGGCCCTCATGTGACTTCCAGATTAGGGCCCGAATAAAGTTAGGGGAATATTATTAGGGCCCGATCACAGCCCCAACTCAATTTCCGCACGGGATTCGAGAAAAACGCGTTTGAAGTTTATACTATGAAAAACTCTTACCTAAACTCAATCGGCAATTCCTGCACCGTACAAAGTCCCTTCTGATTGCTCATCATCGTCGATTTCTTCAAGTCTTGCTTGCTTTCGATTTTTTTAAATTTTCAAAGTGGACTGGTCCCTTAATAAGCAGATATGTTGGTTTTTGATCGGATAAAATATACTTGATTGGAGACCAGTCTTGAAAGTACTTTTTGAAATATAATTGACTATATTTTAATGTAAAGTATGGGATTATAGTAGTAGTATTTATTATTTCAGGTATACCCCTTTAGGGTGTTTACACATAGAAGACTACATACGAGTTCTCCCTTACAAAATGTTCTTATTTCTAACTTATATCCTATTTTCTTTTTGCCTTTCGTTTTCTCTTGCATTCGCTTTCTTGTTTACTTTTTTCCCAATCAGATTCTGGAAGTGCTTTATGTACATACATAGTTCAGTTACAGGCTCCTTTTTTAGCACCGTCTGTATTTTTCTATCGATTTGCTCGCCTTCTTTATCCCCTATCCATTTTTTCCAGATCTTCTGCTATTTCTTTTTTATTTTTTCATTGACTTTCTCGCACGTACATATGTGCACTAAGTTTTCCACTTCCTTTTTAGAAACCCTGCATTTGTTGTCACTATATCCCTTACTTCCTTCCTTCCCCACATTCCCGAATCTCAGTCTCGCCCAAGTTTCTTTTGTTTCGCCCATTATATTTACATCCTCCCGGTGCTTCTCTGACCCTATGGTATACTTCCTGCTTTCGTACTGTGCGCAATATGTCGATTTTTCAATTTCGTTCCAATCCTGTCGGGATTCTTGGTCCACTATTGTTTTCGTCCTCCTTTCTACTATTCTCTCCATTTTCCTTACATCGTCGTTTGCTATGGCTCTCCATACGTTTCCCTCTACTATTTCCTCCATTGCTTGACTTCCTCTCCCCATTTTGTTGGGTTTCCCTTTAATACTCCTCTCGCCTCCTCTTTGAGGCATTTCTTCGGCCACCTTTCTTCCCCCATCTTCATTATCTCTATTCAATAGTTTGCCACTCTCTTCCATATTTCCGCCGTTATACCCCTACACCCTGCTTCCATCCGCCATATATAGCTTGGCATGTTCCTATTAAGGGCTGAAAATTTGGATGATTTTCGGGAGTTTTTTGGAAGAAAAGTATTCAATTAAATGTTTCAGAAAATTAAGAATATATTTGGCTATATTTGACCTATAATACATAATTTTTTCATTGAAAAATATTGAGATCCAAGCGACTTATGCGCTGCCTTCGGAGGCGCCAAAAGAAAGTTCCTCCACTGCTGCCATGATTCCGGCCGATTGAGGAGCTGAAAGCACAAAAGGAAAAAAATGTCGTTAAGCTGGAAGGTATTTCCTGTACAATGACGTAGGATTTTCGAAAAATATCAAAATCTAACAAAATGGCGTAATTATGAAAAAAAGTCTGTTTTCTTGCCTATAAAAAGGTCGTTTTTTTCAATGCCAAATCGTCAATTTTCATCCAATCAAAAATATCCTACGTCATTGTCGAGTAAATATATTCAAGACTACTCAGTTCAAATTTCAAGTCAATCGGATAATTGCTCTTTGAGTTACAATGTCAGCAAAATTGAAAAATCTCATTTCGAGAAAAACGCGATTAAAGATTTAACTATCGTGTTTCGCAAGATAAAATGATTAGAGGTACGGCCTTGAAATTGTTACAGGATGTTTTTAAAATATAAACTGTTGAAAAAGCAAAAGAATAGATTTTTTTAAAGTGTCACTGGTATAGCCCCTCAAGGCCCATGGCCATTTTTACATGGCCATCTTCCACCCCCATCGTATGAGATTATATTATTATATATTATATTATATTATATTATATTATATTATATTATATTATATTATTATTATATTATTTTATATATTATATTATACTGTATAAGAATGTATTATTAATTCGTAAGATATTTCGATATTAAATTACAATATAGAATTTCAAAAACAAACCGCCCGTACTAGTAAGGCTAGTAAAAATATTTCGATCTTTTCGGACCAATTCACGCCGAAAAAAAACCTACCAATAATTATCTGAAATAAATTGTCGATTCCAATATAATTTTCGCGTTTTCAATTCTTCCCGCTCAAGAAGGAGAATAAATGTCCATTATTCTCCATAAAAGACGACGAAAAATCTTTATGAACTATAATAAAAAGAAAATTATTGGATAAAATGAAAATAACACGTACGTGCAAAAGAAATTTGTCCCGTAACTTTACAGTCCATTCGAGAAAGGATGCTTCTGCTTCGTGTAAAAATACCGCGACAAATGCATCAGCAACAGACGCATTACCGGAGCGAGATCGCCACACGTGTACACGAAGTTTTCTCTTTTTCGCGTCGAAGCGTCGCAAGCGTTGCTTTTTTTTTCTCCATAACGTTCGTGTGTACTCGTGGTACTCGATAAAAACGACGTAGCGTATTGGTTCGAGAGCCTTCTCGTTCCACGTTCCGTCTTTCCCTTTCGAAACGGGATTACCGACAATACAACCAACGTGGAAAAGAAATTGAGTTTATGCACTTACCCCACGATGCGTCCTTGCTTCCGGTCACCATCCGTGTACAGAAATACGCCTGGTTTTTTTTCTCTACGGTGAATATTTTCTCGCTTCCTGCTACTTTTATTCTTCCTATTGCTCTTTTCTTCTATGCCTCCTTCCGTCCTTTGCTTTTCCATTCTCTATCTATATATTTATATTTATATATTTTTTAATCATAAAAAATAGCAGAATGCAATCATAAGAATTTGAGAAAAATTGTGAAAATAATAAAACAGTAAAATAATAATACTTAATATAGATATATATTACGTGTTGATCGAATTATTTTACTAAAAGTTAAATAATGAATTGAATACAATAAATAGAAAACTTTTTGTAATAATTAAATAATAAACGAAATAATAATACGTAATATATATATTACGTATTAGTATTTTATTATTGGTATCCAATTTTTATTGTTTGATTACTTTTTTATGTGATTTTTATTTGATTGATTCTTTTGCAGTATTATTTAGCCATACTGAACCTGTCGATCAACCGATCGCTCTCTTTTTCTTGCTCTCTCTCTCTCTCTCTCTCTCTCTCTCTCTCTCTCTCGCTGTATTTTGCGCCTATAAAAAAAAATATACATTTAGTTCTCGTGACCATGAACACCTGACTGCGTATACGCATAGTCACGGGAGAAAGTTGACCTCGCAAACGACAGCTTTCTACCTGCCATTTCTCGCGACCCGCGAGAACCTGCGAAGACGCGAAAAATGTTTACATACATTCCCAATCCATATCGGTCGGTACATCCGTAAAGACACTATCTCAAGCAGACTAAAAGTTATAGGATCTACGGAGAATTTCATGTTAAATTTTATACAACAAATTTTTCGGTCATTTTAGTCATTTAGAAATGTTGTTTAGTATACAAATTTAGTAATTTTTATAAGTTTATTTAGTATATATATTTAGTATTTTTAGTCATTTCGTTAGTATATATATTCAGTTATTTTCGTAATTTCATTTAGTATATATCTAGTACTTTTAGTAAGTTTAGCAGTTTAGGTATTTCATTTCGAATTTTGTATAAATATATATGTCTACTTAATTTGACAGGCGATGATAATTAATGACAGTACTGAAATCGAATATTTATTTAACTTCAATGACCCGTGCAGAAATTTTGACCGGGATACCCAATGTCCGATCAAACCCCGATCAGGATTTGTCATGGATTCCCCAAAACCGGATCCGGGTTAGAATCCAACTTGCATCAGTATCGGCATATGTACGACGACGATGGCATCATTTTGAAAATTTTGGCATCACGTGTATTTTCTGTATTACTATGGAATTCCTATCTATAGATAGGAATTTCTGTCTATAGATTCCTATCTATAAAATTCCTATCTATAGATAGGAATTACATAGTAATACCGAAAATACACGTGATGCCAAAATTTTCAAAATTATGCCATCGTCGTCGTACATATTCCGATACTGATGCAAGTTGGATTCTAACCGGGATACTGGTTTTGGGGAATAAGTCTCTGTTTATACCCACCGACATGTCGGTGGGTATAAACATGTATTTAAGACCAATTAAAATCAAATTCACAATGATTAGATTAAAATTTACACCAACCGTGAGTTCTTACGTATTTCGAGAGAAAACATTTCGTCGAGGCAAAGAAATGTTTGCCAAAAAAGTTGTGAGTTTCGAATATTACATTATAAATATGAAAAAAATCACAAAATGAGTTGTGAATTTCCTCAAGTTGAAGAAAATAAAAATCGAATTCACGACAGTTATATTAAAATTTACACGACAAGTGTAATCGTATTTTGAGAGAAAACATTGTGTTGAGGCAAAGAAATGTTCGCGCAAAAAGTTATGTGCAAACATTTCTTTGCCTCGAGGCAATGTTTTCTCTCAAAATACGTACGAACTCACTTTTGGCGCAAATTTTAATCTAATCATTTTAAATTTGATTTCAATTTGTCTTAAATACGAAAAAATTCACAACTAATTTTGTGAATTTTTTTGTATTTATAATTTCGTGTCAATAAATTTGCATTCACAGATTTTGATGTGAATTTTTTTTTATCACATCAAAATCTCGCGATGAGCGCGATCTGCCATTTGAATCTTTGGACAAATTTGTTCTATTGATAGTTTAATGCACCAAAACTTTATAAATGTTATTTATTTTTATAATAAATTTAACATGTCATAATTCCATTTTTGACATTGTATTTTAGCCTGTATTCACCCGTGATCCTTCCCAGATTCCTCAATGATTCCAAGGGGAATCTATTTAGAGTCGTTAAAGAATCCGGTTCTGGATCCCTAATGGAATCGAGTTTACGGATCTTACATTTAGTCTTCGAATCTGATCCGATATAGGACTAGATCCCGACTGGGAGTCCGGGATACAAGTCAGAATCCAGCTGTATCCCTGCCAAAATTTCTGCACGGGGAATTCCATGAAGTGTATATTTATTCATTTTCATTTATTTATTTTCTTGCTCTTCATTATCTATATGCTGTTTGGTTTGTTGATGAGAACACTTCGGGAGATTCCGGATCAGATCCGTGTCACTTACCTCGAGACAGAAAAGACCGGATTAACGTGGTCCCAACATTAAGTAGAAAGGTAAAAGTTAAATGTACCTTGCGCGTAAGCCAATTAAGCCGGGAGGTAACGAGCCATGACCTCTCTCTCTCTCTCTCTCTCTCTCTCTCTCTCTCTCTCTCTCTCTCTCTCTCTCTCTCTCTCTCTCTCTCCCTCCCTCCCTCCCTCCCTCCCTCTCTTCCTATCTCTCGTGCGTGTTTGTCGTACAACGACACTCGAGAATTATTCTTCGATGGGTGCACTTCTGTACTTCCGGTATACACGAGGCTACTGCATGAAGCGATTTAAAAAAATGATGGTCTTGAGAAAAAGTCCGGAAACTATACACCGTAATTAAAGGACACTGGAAACGTGCACGCTAAAACCTAAACGCTAAAAAAAATTAGGATTTCCAATGAAAAAAAGTGAAAAAAGGCTGCGGCCCTTGGAATGAGAGGGGAAATGGATATTCTATTAATTAATTGAACCTTTTTCGATAATTACAAAAGCAAAACACGCGGGAAAGGAAATGTTTCGCCTACGCGGTGCAACGTTCGTACGCGTATTAACTTATTTTCATATTCACATTGAACGCGTATGAACGAGCGGGAAAAAAGAGAATTCGCTGAAAAATAAGGTTAATTAAAAAATCGCTGTAAATGAACATGAGTATAAATATAATCGTGAATGTGACGGTCCGAAAAAAGGTTGTTTTTGCCGATTGGTTTTTGTCTACGAGGTTATTTATTCGGGGTTTGGAAAAAAGTATGTTATTGAGCATACATTAAACGTATTTCGCGTAAAGTATTATTTGAAAAAAATTAAAAATCAACAAGGTTATTGAGTTATAATAGAGCCTCCTTATAAAAAATGTGGTCCAACGGCCGAATCGATAACATGACAATGGTTGGTCTGAAAAATAAATATAAAAAAAAAAAATGCGTAATCTATGTAAATATAATTCTCGTTGTACGTAGCCTTTTTTTTTCAAAAAAAAAATCACCAAGTGGTGGGTGTTTCGACAAAATTACACTTTTTATTAAAAGTGTAATTTTTTCGAAATTCTTGCTTATATTCGCGGGCTTAAAAATACTAAGTTTAAAAAAACGACTACGTACAACGATAGCTATTTCAATTACAAAAATGTTGGGTTTTCTAAAATTTTAAATCGGATAATTATAGTAAAAGTTGCGATGCCGATCAGCTCGAGAAAAGTCGTTTGGAGAAAAATGCGCCTGATAGTTTTAGCATACGTAAATCGTTGCGCTCCCTGCTCTCACTGAATCGTCGGCAACTTGGTCAATTTCAATATTTTGATTTGAATTTTTTTTCAAATATCCTTGTATATGTATACTTTGAGAAAATGCGAAAAAATTGATTTTTTTTGTTTCGTAAGAGTGGTGTCCTACCTTTATTAAAATTTAAATTACAAATTATAAAAATAATTGACGTCGCAATAATGAGGCCGTCAATGTCCTCGACTTCATACGGCAAAAAAACATTTAAAACATGAAGAAACTAACTATTACTAAATCGAAAATGATTAAGCCGACTGTTTTGCGATAAAAATGCAAATACCTTGAAATTAAGGGGAGATATACACCTAGGAACTGGAAAAAGGTAATTTTTGTGAATTGTTTCAAGGAAAACTATTTGACATTTCTGATTGGGGTTTTAATTATCTAAAAGTATATACATTCAAAAATATGTTTAATTTTCTTTATTTAAAATTATCAAAAATATACAAGGATATTGTACGATCCTTGGAGCATCGTAAAAAAATCTGCGTATACGGTACCCACTGGTGTTTCTTCAAAAATCATCTGAAAAAAAAACCAAAAAGATTATTAAATTAGATACTATAATGTAGTACTTATCATAGCCGATTTGGAAAATATCGATTTATGACAAAATGGCGGACGTTTGAACATAAATAGTGATTTTTGAGCCAAAAATTAGTTATTATTTTGCCTATAAAACAAAAACTAAGTAACGGAAAAAAATCCTATGACAAGTACTAAATAATGGTGTATAGAATAACCATAAAAAACCTCAAGGCAATCGCTTCATTGGTTTTCGAAAAATTTTGGGTACCGATTTGAAAAACGTGGGTTTGAGAAAAACGCGTTTGAAAATTTGGGAGTGAATAAATCATGAAATTTGTCACCTTACATGGAATCATCGATACCAGTCCCATAATGGAGGTCTTCTACGATCGACGGAATGTTCATAGCTTCTAAATCCTCGAACTCGACCATCCAGGTGTATAACTTTCCTAAAGTGAATTTCTTTCGATCGCTAAATGATTTACAGAGATTCTATGAATTTCGAAACGACGTGACAGCGTGTAATTTATTTGTACCGCGACATCTTGTATATCCGGCGAGAGTGCGGACATGACGATAATTTCACGAATCGCGCATGCACTCGAAACGCATCGTCACGAATGCCACGTTTGGTGCGCGCGCGCGCGCGTCGAATGAAATCGACGTGAAAGTCTTTCGAAATCGTCGGCCGTGGCGAGGACGATATCGGCACGCGGACACAAAAGTGATGATCGTGTATATATTTTTTTCCAGCTCAATTCATAAACTGAACAAAATAATTGCGAAAAAATCACGCTCGTATTGCAATCTCGATTAAATGTTTGTCGAGAGACGCCTTACTACACGAGTTTAAACTTCAATTTAATGATTTTTTTTTAAATTTGGCTGCGAGTGATATGTAGATGTGTGTACAAGGCCTTTGAGGTCAAATTGATAGCTGCCCGACCTTTAAGATTTGATTCCAAAATTCTTTCTCCGGTGGCAATCTTTCGACGAGTGCACATTTGGACACGATTCTTTTTTTTTTACAGCTCTTCGCATTTTTTATCGTCGTGTTGTTGAAATTTGGCACGAAAACGATTGATAAGCCGTTTGGAAATTTTCCAATGATACTTTGTCGAAAGAGCTTCAGGTTTAAGTGGATGGCTCGATTTTTTTATTATACTTTTAATTTATTGTGAGTTCGAAAATGTTTGAACTTATTATTGATAAATGAGTTACTAATTCAAGTGTTTTAATTAAAGGTTATTCATTTACGAAAAGAAAGGAAAAAACAATTTATGGAAATAGTAGATGGCCTTTAAAATTTTTAATATTGAAAAATTTAAAGACCTTTTGAAATTGGTTAAACTTAAAAAAATGTTAAAAATTGAATTTTAAAGGGGTATTCAAGCGATCATTACAGTGTAAAATTTTCAAAAATCGATTTTTTTGGAATATCCGATTGTATAGACGGTTATAAACATGCTGTTCAATTTTTTGTGCTAAATTCGAATAGTTCCGGCTGCTACAGCCTTTCTCAGAAATTTGGTCATAACATTCTTTACGCCATTATTCATCTTGCTATGGAAGCTTTTTTCGTTTTTGCAATCTTCATATTTTTTTGTAACGAAAAACTCGAAAAAATAGGCTAAATTCGATACTTTTTTTCAAACCGCCACCATTTTGTCAATTTTTTTTTTTTAAAACCTCCGTAGCAAGATACCAGCTTTCATAATATTTACGGCCACAATCGTGTACACCCTGAGGACTCCTTTTTTTTCGAAGACATTTTCAACCGTTAAAAAAATGTAAAAAATAAAAATAAACTTTAAAACATTTATTTTCTGTTCTTCATGAGTGCTTTGATTGGGCATAAAAAAATCAGACTGATTAGTGTATTTTAACCATCGACAAAAAATCACGAAAATCAGCTATTTTTTGAATCAGCTATTTTTTGACCCTTAAACTCTTTCTCTCTCTCGCTCTCCGAAATTTTCATATATTATGAATTTCGTCATTAGGTTTTTTATTACACTTCCACTATTATTTTAAAACGTAAACGTGTTTTTATTAATTTTGTTTGTTACATTCATCCAGTATTTTCCAATACTTCGAAAAAAACTCTCCGAGGTTTGATAAAAATTAATCAACCGATGAGCCAATCTCTCTCGCTTCCTCCCCCCATTTCTCAACTCCCCTTAAGCCAGGACGGAATGAAATGGCCCCAAAGAAAAATCTCAAAAATACTCGATCTTTTCATCCGTGCCGAACAATTGCAGAAAAACAATAATCGTAAAATAGCATCAGTTTCAAGCAGTCCGACAAAACGCCCTTTTCCCCCCATTTTCGAAACAATATCAATGAGAGTACGAACGGGATCCCGCAACGGGCGAAATAATTCAGTGGCTTGTCGATTTGGACTGAAATGGCGCGTATGCATATTCATCGAGAGCAAGCAACGCCGGGGCACTCGTCGAAGAACTCGAAACTTTGACGTTGGAAATGAAGCATTGGGACCGTACAATCGCGGCTTGTTCACAGAAGAATATCAGTGCAAAGTTTATAAGCGCAATTTGCGAGCTGCTTCGCAATTATAAACTTGCCATGGAAGAAGTTTTGTCGAAAGAGGAATCTCGATGCATTATGCGCGTGAATGCTGTCCAAAAGCATCCGAGGAACGTTTTATCGTACATGAATATATATATATATAGTTTGTGTGTATCTGTGTACGGTGTGTCAAAATTCAAGATACAATTCCTCAATATCCTTAATCCTTAAAATGAAATATTCCTCTGAAATCATTATTTTTAAATGATATATATACATATATATATATTATACTGCTATGGAATTTTCATCGACTGGTTTAAAAAAATATCAATCGTATTAGCATATAGACAAAATCATTTTTTTTTCATTTCTTCTCTTTTTCGCATTTTTATCAATTTCAACTATTTCTGAATTGTGATACACATTTTCAAATATTACGTCTACATTATATTTAAAAATGTATATATGACAATTCCGAAATTATTGACATGACAAAATGTTGGTCTTTTTTGTAATTCATTTTCTTTTTTGCTATTTTGTCGATTTAAGATATTTCTTAGTTATGATATACTGCTAAAAATATAACGTATATCACAGTTCAGAAATATTTCAAACAAAAAAAAATCGAAGAAAAAAGGAATAAAAAGAATTATCTTAAAATGATTTTGTTGATGTGTTAATACGATTCATATTTTAAAATACTGGGTTACCAAAATTTTATATATATATGTACAAGGTATTTGGCGCATGGACAGACACATTTTTTGGGGGTCCGGGGGGGGGGCGGTCATTCGCTGATTCTTTCACCCTTAGACCCTATGACCTAAGTGTAACGGTAATTGAGATATAATTTTGTTCGTTTTTATTTAATTACTCGAAATTTCGCCTTTAAATCGTCATAACGTTTTCATTTGTAGTTGTAATAGAACGAAATAAGTTTTGTTGTATTCTGCAATGTATGTCTATCATAAATAAATTATTATTTGATACAATTGGTTTCAAAAAAATGACTCGTGAGCTTCCAGTTTTTAAAAAGTGTAAATGCATGAAAAATGCCAACTCCTAAATTCATTACAAAAAAAAACTCATTCGCTTTATTTTTACCACACAATACATGCTTTCGATGACATGTAGCATATCGTTGGAAAGGGTATAAACTGGATGACTTTTTAAAACGAAGCCAAGTTCAAATGGCTCTTAGTTTTTATTATACTGAATTTAGAAGTCGACATTTTTCATACATTTACTCATTGTGGAGGCACATGAGTCATTTTTTCCATACATTTACGCACTGTGAAGGCACATGAGTCATTTTCGTGAAGCCAATTGCATCAAATAATGATTCATTAAAAGAGAGATTCGTCAAAAAAGAGATGACGATTTTACGCCGAAATTTCGGGTAATTGAAGAAAAAAAACAAAAAAATATCACATCTTAATTACCGTGACACTCAGAATACAGCAAATGACCCCCGCAGTCCTTAAAGAATTGTATCGCTCCATGCGCCAAACACCCTGTATATACCGGAACTGCACTATTTGTCCCGAAAGCTTTGGTAGTCTTTCCTCAAGCGGCTGCGGGCTTTGGCTGTCCAGAATCGACGGAAGTGCTTCAACAATTCTGTAACTTCTGCATGTCGGTATGTACGTGTATAGACGAAGAAGAATTTCGCTACATGCTGAGCAACACTGAACACAGACACAC
>OZ023318.1:49527154-49532154 GCA_964007375.1 Ophion obscuratus
GTTCGCGTATCCGACATATACGTCACGCGGTTGCGAGCAAGTTTCGAAGCTATCCCTTTCTCTCGAATATCCTGTAGACCGAGCAAGTGAACAGCAGCCTGAATTCTGTAGAGAGATGGACAGCGAATGCGGACGGCATATATATATATATAAAAGCTTTGTCGAAAGCACACGTCAAAAGGTTTAAATCGGGACTATGTCGCTTTTGGCACAAATAGAATCCGCGCGTCCGAAAGATATCTATGACGCGATCACCATTGCCAAACGCGACAGAGAGAGAGAGAGAGAGAGAGAGAGAGAGAGAGAGAGAGAGAGAGAGAGAGAGAGAGAGAGAGAGAGAGAGAGAGAGAGAGAGAGAGAGAGAGAGAGAGAGAGAGAGAGAGAGAGAGAGAGAGAGAGAGAAAGCGGATTAAAGCTTCGTGGGAAACTCTCAATCAACTGCAGATATAGGTATGCGTCCTAGGATTCGCTGTGATTCACTTTCAACAGCCTTTAGTGACGAATTACTACGATATTCGTACTCGAAAACCGAGTTTCATCGTACGCTCGACGGCCACGCGGCCAACTCAGGATGAGAGTTACTGGCCGTGAAAGTTTTGATTAAATTTTTTTTAAAGAACGGAAAATATATGGTGATTACGTTTCTGATATGTTTATGTACAGTTGGTGTTGAATTGGATTGCAACGAGGTGTATTTTGCAGATGTCAGACAGAATTTGAAAGATTCTCAAAAGCGTTCTGCATTTTGCGCCCTCTCTCTCTCTCTCTCTCTTGCTTGTTTTTCTAAATTACTTATATTACTTATAACCCGTTATTCTATATACTTTTCCCTCGTATATATTGTTCTTTTTCGTAGATTAGTACCTACAACTGGAACCGTATATTTTCTTGTTTATTTCTTGTTATTATTACAGTTACCATCATTATGATTATAACCACCGTTGTTATAATAATAATTATTATTTTCATTGTTTTACAGCCATTTCAATTACGTTTACTTATACATATAATTAACCGACATTCTACGAACTGTACATACCATGTAACACATTTTCTCAAGGATTCAGACCAAGGCATTATATATATGTATATATATATATATATATATATATATATATATATATATATATATATATTAGACTGATTCAAAAAAAAAAATTCCTTCTGGATTCTCGTGCTATTGTTGAGCACTGATAAAACAAAATTTCTCTAAAAAGATGGGCGCGGTCACTCAATTTTTAGAGGTGGCTATCTCGACTTTTTTGTATTTGAATTTTTTTTAACGAACGTATTGCATTTAAACATAGTCATGGCTTCGGATTACGGATAAAAATCAGGAAAGTTTTGAGTTTGTTCTTTTACAAACATAACAGAGAAAAACTGACCTTACGTCGAAATGCACACGAAACGATGAAAGAAATTTTCGAACAATAGAAATGTGCTGAAATTCCAACGCGTCGATTGAATAACGCAATCTTGAAATCAATAAAACTCCATCTAGTCTGGAAACAACTTTTAAAAAATCGAGTTAAAAAGAATTTGCCGTCACAAATATCGAAGGAGCGTAAATTTAAGAGAGATTTGGACAAACTGTTCAACGTTGCACATTTTCGTTCTGCCCAAAATGTTAACGAACTTGAGAATGGCTGGGAAGAAATGTAAATGAGTTTGAAGATAATATAAGCGTAGCATTTTGAAAATGTAAATATACGATTTATGAATAAAAGCTTATAATTTAATTTTTCGTAAAAAGTGCGAAATGCACCCTTTTCAAATTGTGAGAGTTTATTTTTGTTACGAAAAAGCTGCTGGATGTGATTTTTATCCGTAATCCGAAGCCATGACTATGCTTAAATGCAATAGGTTCGTTAAAAAAAATTCAAATACAAAAAAGTCGAGATAGCCACCTCTAAAAATTGAGTGACCGCGCCCATCTTTTTAGAGAAATTTTGTTTTATCAGTGCCCAACAATAGCACGAGAATCCAGAAGGAAATTTTTTTTTTGAATCAGTCTAATATATATATATATATATATATATATATATCAATCAACCAATCTTGCTCCACCTCCCTCTCTCTCGTTCAACCCTCCCACAACTATCCACAACTCCCACAACCCTCACCCAACGCTTCCGTATTTTGCAAATTCCGCTCACCCCAAACGCACGTAGGCCAAAGAAAGTCGAGAAAAAGTCTCGCTATCATAGAATCAAAGTGAGATTCAAAAGAGCCACAAAGTTACAAAACAAAAATAACTTAGGCGTGGTAGGGGGAAAGGGCGAGAGGGTGAGGAAAGGGTCGAACGGGGGTGGGCTGTACCGAAAGAAATGTGAGCTGGTGTGACAGAGAGCGAAATATCGAAATTTGTATTCCGCGATTTCGCGTGGGAGGAGAGCGCGAGCAACCGATATAGGGGTGAGTAGGAATGGTACGCGTGCAGGCGCATCGGTGAGAAAGGCCAAATGCGCACCCTGTAGATATAAGGAACGAGGCGTGCAACGGCTCGGAAATCGCTCGGCAGACCGTATACGTACGTACCGACATTGGAACGTGACGGGAATTCCAAAGAGCACGAACGAGAAGAGAGAGAAAAAGGGACAGAACGGAAGGGCGAGAGCGAGAAGGAGCGAAAAGGGCGCGGGGGAGTAAGGATAGGGGGTGAGGGAGAAAGAAAATATTCACCGGTGCGACACCGGTTTAATTACCACCTAGACCTGCAACTCCCTTTTCCCCTGGAGTCTTTTACCCTTCGACTACCGCCCCCGCACTCTTCGGGCTCGGTCCAGTGTTGGAAAAAATATTGGACCTGAGGATTTTTTTTTCTCTCGCATTTACGGAGGAGCTTCGAGAACCGCGAAGTTATTCACCACGGCGCCAAAAATTCCAGTATCCCTATTTGCTATTAGTGATTTGGATATTGTTTTCCACCCCCCCCCCCCCTTCCGGTCGAGCTGAAATTTTGCACAAACCTTCCTTTCAATATTTTAAGACAACCCCTGAAGGGATTTTTGGCGACGCGCAACAGATTTCGAGATATTGAATTTTTAAGGTTTTTTCTTAATGCGCGCCGACCGTATCTATATTTGCTGCGTCTCTGTTCATATCTATACAGGGTGTCCCGGAACTGATGGTAATCTCTGAAACGGGGGGTTGGGGGTGAAATTCTGAGTCGATTGATATAAGTATGTATGGGTCTCAGATCAACCGCTGAATTATTATTAATTTTTAAAGGCAGGCCAATCAGGTGCGCCCTATACACCACTACTTCGGGTGCAGCTGATTGGCGCGCCTTTAAAAATTAATAATAATTCAGGAGTTGATCTGAGACCCATACATATTTATATCAATCGACTCAGAATTTCACCCCCAATCCCCCATTTCAGGGATTACCATCGGTTGTGGGACACCCTGTATATGTTATTGCGTTCTCCGTTTTGTCTGAACCAAAAATACCCAAAAAATCCCTTTAGGGGTTGTCTTAAAAGGAAAGTTTGTCTAAGATTTCAGCTCGACGGGGGGGGGGGGGGGGGGGGGGGGGGTGGGAGTTGAAACCTTTTCCCGTGATTTTAGGGTTTTGTGTGTGTGAGCTTGGTGCTCAATAAAACTGGTCGTTTTTCAACATTTTTTTCCGATAAGAGTATTGGGATGACGAGATTGGAATTTTACAGACAATTGATACTTAGTCTTGCCAAGCTTGAAAGTTTTTTTTATTTAAAAATATTGGTAAACAATGAAGTTATTATTGATTTAAGAGAGTACCACCATTGCTGCATGGCCAATCGCTCTATTGTAAGTGCTTCGGGCAATTAGGCTCATCTGAAGGGAAAAATGAAATAATGTACTCTTAGTACAATAATAAAACTTTCGGATGACTGTATGCTTCAAAGAAATTTTGAAAATTATGAAACTGATGATCTGTAGAAAAAAAGTTCGATTTTTTACCAAAAAAAATAACTATAGTTAATTGTTATTAAAAAAATGGATAAGCATATAAAAAAAACCACCCGGTTACACGATAAAAATATTATAAACCATGCTCTGTCCGAACTTGACCTGAATCGGACGAACAACTTTTGAGGTACGACACACTGTTTCACAAAACATGGTACTCCAAGAGGGGAAGAGAAAAAAAGGGTGCATCTCAGCGTGGCGGTTCGCTGTCGCACGGTGGGCGATCATGCCCTTCACATAATTTGTCATGACCCGGCCCTTTTTTAGACTTTTTACAGAATCCTTGTTGCAAATTGAAGGTAAGATCCAAGGCTATAAAACTACAAAATAAAAATCATATTTTTGAAGTTTCATGTTCATGGAGAACGCTTAAGGCAGAACTATACTGTGACTGGCCAAAAATATTTTCTTTTTGTATTTTCTTAAAATATACATATTTAAAAATATGTGAAAACAGTTTTAAGTTAAAATATTATATAAACAGATAGCGCAACGATTTACGTATACTTACTAAAACTTTCAATCGCGTTTTCCTCGAAACGACAGTCTCGACCTAGCCGGAACCATAACTCTAGCTCTAAATGTCCGATTTTCAATTTAAAAAAAAACAAAACTCACTAATTGCAGTAGCTATCGTTGTACGTAGCTGTTTTTTTATTTAGTATTTTTAAGCTTCCGAATATAAGCAAAAATTTCGCCAAAATTACATTTTTTTTCAACAGCCACCATTTTGAGCATTTTTTCGAAAAAAAAAAAACATTTATATAGATTAGAAAGCTTTTCTATTTTTATTTCCGGACCAACCATTATTGTCAAGTTATCGATTCGGCTGTTGGACCACATTTTATATACAGAAGCTTATACCTTAATAACGCTGTTAATTTTCGATTTTTTCAAAAACATTTACTCGAAATAAGTTCAATGTATGTCTTTTTTCCAAGACCCAAACAAATACTCTTGTCGAAACCAAATCGGCAAACTACCTTTTTCGGCCCATCATAGTAGTGTTCTCCCTATAAATAGAAAAAAAAATTATTTTCTCAGGCTCC
>OZ023318.1:49537154-49539654 GCA_964007375.1 Ophion obscuratus
TCGTTTTACTATCGTTTTATAATTTTTTCCAGTACAGTAGAATCCAAATTACTCAGAACGAATTTTCGAATATTTATTTTTGTTTGTATTGTTTTTCAACTCTTCCTGTTTCACCGCTTACTATTTTCGCAATCATACTTGTCCTCTACTTTGTCCATACACACACACACACACACACACACACACACACACACACACACACACACACACACACACACACACACACACACACACACACACACACACACACACACACACACACACACACACACACACACACACACACACACACACACACACACACACACTCAGTCATACACACATACACACATATATATACATGTTTGTATTGGAAGTAACGGGAATACCGTATTAGTAACAGGAAGAGTAAAAAGAGATGACCAAAAAAAGAAGGAAAGCGCTTAAAGCCGAAAATTTATCTTAGAGCATTATAATTCTTTATTTTTTATTAGCTATAATTATTTATTTAACTATTATTTAATTAACATTTTATTAATTATTTGATAGTATTTTATTTATTATTTTTCTAGTATTTTATTTATCGTTTTACTATCGTTTTATAATTTTTTTCCAATACAGTAGGATCCAAATCACGCAAAACGAACCTTCGAATATTTATTTTTGCTTGTATTGTTTTTTCGACTCTTCATGTTTCAACGCTTACTCTTTTTGCAATAATACTTGTCCTCTACTATGTCCATTTATATATATATATATATATAGTAGAAAAAATCTTAGTCCCAGTCTCATAAAATAAAAATGTAGTAGTAGTAGTAGTAGTAGTAGTAGTAGTAGTAGTAGTAGTAGTAGTAGTAGTAGTAGTATTTATTATTTCAAGTATACCCCTTCAGGGTGTTTACACATAGAACCCCCCCCCCCCCCACATACACGTTCCCCCTTACAGAAGTTTTCTTATTTCTGACTTATATCCTATTGTCGTTTTGCCTTTCGTTTCGTCTCGCATTCGCTTCCTCGTTTATTATTTTCCCAATCCGATTCTCAAAGTGCTTTATGTATATACATATTTCAGTTCCAGGCTCATTTTTAGCACAGTCTGTATTTTTCTATCGATTTGTTCTCCTTCTTTATCCCCTTATCCATTTTTCCAGATTTTAACTATTTCTTTTTTGAATGTTTCCGTGGCTTTCGCGCACGTACATATATGCACTCAGTTTTCCACCACCTTTCCTACATTCCCACATTTCAGTCTCACTCAGGTTTCTTTTGTTTCGCCCATTATACTCACATCCTCCCAGTATTACTCTGTCCCTATGGTATACTTCCTACTTTTGTACTGGCGCAATATGTCGATTTTTTTATTTTTCTCCAATCCTGTTGGGATTGTTGGACTACTTTTGTTTTCGTTCCTCGCTCTATTATTCTCTCTATTTCCCTTACATCGCCGTTTGCTATGGCTCTCCATATGTTTTCCTCTCCTATTTTCTTCCTCTCCCCATTTTGTTGGGTTTCCATTTAATACTCCTCTCGCCTCCTCTTTGAGGCATTTCTTCAGCCACCTTTCTTCCCCCGTCTTCATTAACTTTATTAAATAGTTTGCCACTCTCTGCCATATTTCCGCCGTCATACCCCTACACCCCGCTTTCCTTCGCCATATATAGCTTGGCGTGTTTCTATTGAGGCCCTTGGCCATTTCTACATAACCTCCTTGGAGTCTTTCCACTAGCTCCCGTCCCTTCCACCGCCATATTTCATTCCCGACCCGTATTCCACTCATCAAATGAAAATATATTATATGACATGATAAAAAAATTATATTGAAAAAAAATACAGAAGAATTGAAATTGTATATGTCTATTAAGGCACCACACCACGGTAAGAAATGTTTTTTTTAATCATTTTCTGAAAGATACATTTGTTAAGAAAGCTCTTACCAGATTTTCTCATTATTCAAATTTTTCGATTTTTCAAATTTTTCAAATTTTACAAATTTTCAAATTTATAAAGTTGGCGGAGATAGAGCATTTTATGTGAAACCGTTCGAAGCGCACGACCGCGCCGGGCGGCAGATGTGCAGCTTTGAACGCTTTTTTTCTCGAAACCGCGTTTTTCAACCTGGTTGACAACGTATTAAAAAACTATTCATCTGATTTGCATGCGCCAAGTCTTAAACTGCTCGAAAATCCAGTCCCTATGGCACCACGTAGGGATTTTTTAAATAAAGGGGTCTCTTCTATTTTTTGTTTACGAGCGATTAAAATGTTCTCTCAAAATCGGAAATAAAATTCGCTGGTCCGCCATTTTTGTAGATATCGAAATTCCCCTACGCGACGCTGTAAACCTATATGTCCAGTTTCTGAATATATTTTTATTTTATTTTTCAGATGAACCGTATGGCTTAATCGCTGTCAACCGCCGAACAGCAATTTCGTCGGAGTGTCCTCTTGAAAGCGGCGTACATCGCAAACTATACTTTAGATTCGAGTACATAAATTTGTATACAGTCTTCTATATGTATATA
>OZ023318.1:49544654-49577154 GCA_964007375.1 Ophion obscuratus
GTACGAGATATGAAAAAACTTCAAATTGCAACAATGTTTATTTTTGCGTGTACTATACATTGGAGATGAGAACGATACAGATAGTAACAAATTTCATATTGTTTATTGCAAAAATGCAATTTTTTCAACCGTATCTCCGAGAATTATTAATCGATTGGGAATTTGTCCCCATCGATAATAGGCTTACAACAACTGAGAATTGCGACTACCGCCATGGCATCGCCGAAGACGCTTGTCAGCGCCGGAGACTCCCCTAAAAAAATAGTTCGAAAACTACTTTAAAACTGTTTTTTTTTCGGCTTTAAACGAATATTAAATATTAAACTTCTTGAGGTTATAGGGATTTTTTAAAGTGTTTCCAAAAAAATGATTTTTCGAAAATTTTCCACCGATGACGTACTTTTAATGATGACGTAACCCATTAACGCCCAAGAATCCCGATTTTTTCCTTCAATTTCAAGCCAGATTTTTATTATATAAAAAAAATAAAAAAATCAAGAGATACGTTCCCTAGTATTTTCGGGGGTGCTCTTTCAGAATCTGGGGTCAAAATCGGGTTTTGTCCATTAGGAAAAAAAATATGGCGGCTTTTAAACAAACAAAAAACAGGAAAAATCGATGACACTTTTTTTTCAAATTTTTTTTTCACCTCGAAGCCGTTGAAAAATCCGGTTTTTTTTTCAACCATGGGTGCATAGAATAGTGACAATTGAACAACCAATTTTTTAAATTCGTCGTTGTCAACCCAAACAAACCCAAAATGG
Organism: Ophion obscuratus; assembly: GCA_964007375.1. Classification (NCBI taxonomy): domain Eukaryota; kingdom Metazoa; phylum Arthropoda; class Insecta; order Hymenoptera; family Ichneumonidae; genus Ophion; species Ophion obscuratus. Next base: position 49,545,419 of record OZ023318.1, read on the forward strand.
CGCTTTTCAGCCCCTGAGTGACACGAAAAATTTCACGCTCGGTGTCCCAAATGAAAAGTAGTTGGATTTGGACGAAAATTGGTACTCGGAGGTTTTTGAGGTTGCTGATTACGATTCTGTTCTCAAAATTTCGAAATTCAAAATGGCCGATCCAATATGGCGAACACAAATGCAAAAGTTCGTTTGAATTGGATAAAGCGTGGCACTCGGGGGTTTTCGAGGTCGCTGATTATGATTCTGCTCTCAAAATTCCGAAATTCAAAATGGCGGATCCAATATGGCGGACACAAATGCAAAAGTTCATTTGGATTGGATAAAACATGGCACTCGGGAGTTTTCGAGGTCGCTGATTATGAATCTGCTCTCAAAATTCCGAAATTCAAAATGGCGGATCCAATATGGCGGACACAAATGCAAAAGTTCATTTGAATTGGATAAAACGTGGCACTCGGGGGTTTTCGAGGTCGCTGATTATGATTCTGCTGTCAAAATTCCGAAATTAAAAATGGCGGACTCAATATGGCGGACACAAATGCAAAAGTTCATTTAAATTGGATAAAACGTGACACTCGAGGGTTTTCGAGGTCGCTGTTAAAATTCCGAAATTCAAAATGGCGGATGCAATGTGGCGGACACAAATGCAAAAGTTCATTTGAATTGGATAAAACGTGGCACTCGGGGGTTTTCGAGATCGCTGATTATGATTCTGCTCCCAAAGTTCCGAAATAAAAAATGGCGGATCCAATATGGCGGACAAAAATGCAAAAGTTCATTTGAATTGGATAAAACGTGGCACTCGGGGGTTGTCGAGGTCGCTGATTATGATTCTGCTCTCAAAATTTGAAAGCCTTTGGGTATTCAAAAACCTGAAAATACCAGGTATTTAAATACCCAAAGGCTTTCGAATTTTGAGAGCAGAAATATAATAAGCGACCTAGAAAACCCTTGAGTGCCACGTTTTATCCAATTCAAATGAACTTTTGCATTTGTGTCCGCCATATTGGATCCGCCATTTTTAATTTCGGAATTTTGAGAGCAGAATCATAATCAGCGACCTCGAAAACCCCCGAGTGCCACGTTTTATCCAATTCAAATGAACTTTTGCATTTGTGTCCGCCATATTGGATCCGCCATTTTGAATTTCGGAATTTTGATAGCAGAATCATAATCAGCGACCTCGAAAACCCCCGGGTGCCACGTTTTATCCAATTCAAATGAACTTTTGCATTTGTGTCCGCCATATTGGATCGGCCATTTTGAATTTCGGAATTTTGAGAACAGAATCGTAATCAGCGACCTCAAAAACCTCCGAGTACCAATTTTCGTCCAAATCCAACTACTTTTCATTTGGGACACCGAGCGTGAAATTTTTCGTGTCACTCAGGGGGTGAAAAGCGCCATTTTGGGGGTGAAAATGTTGACAACGACGAATTTAAAAAATTGATTGTTCAATCGTCACTATTCTATGCACCCATGGTTGAAAAAAAAACCGGACTTTTCAACGGCTTTGAGGTGAAAAAAAATTTTGAAAAAAAGTGTCATCGATTTTTCCTGTTTTTTTTTGTTGTTTAAAAACCGCCATATTTTTTTTCCTAATGGACAAAACCCGATTTTCACCCCAGATTCTGAAAGAGCACCCTCGAAAATACTAGGAAACGTATCTCTTCATTGTTTACGATTTTTTTTATATAATAAAAATCTGGCTTGAAAATGAAGGAAAAAATCGCGATTCTTGGGCGTTAATGGGTTAAACAATTCGCGATCGTAAAATTTCACCGCTCTTCTGTAGAGCGAGACTCTTGCGATCGTTATTGCTAGAAAATTCGATCCTTGGAGGAACCTACCGAAGATAAATCCCGGCAGAGAGAAAAAATGCTTAACGTATTTATTTTAGCAATAATTATAAAATTTCACCACTCTTTCGCAAAGTGAGACTCGGTCGATCTCGTTCGCTCGCGAATTTGGTCGACCGCAGACAACCTGCGAAAAAAAAATCATGGCAGAGAGACAAATTCCGAACGCATTTGTTTAAACAATGCGCATTGTATAATTTTACAACTCTTTTGTAGAGTAAGTCTCGAGCGATCTCGCTCGCTCGAGATTTTGACAGAGACCGAACTTGTCGACGATAAGCAGCATCGAGATTCAAAATGGTCCTTGAGCTTACTTGTTTAAATTAATTAATAAAGGATGGGATAATGTCAACACCCTTCCACAATACGAGTCTCTAGAAAACAACCCGTTTGCTAGAAAGTTCAACCGTAATGGAATTTACACCGATGACCGTCGTCGACAGAAGAAATCGATTTAAGGCCATTTGTTTAAACAATTGGCAATCGAAAAATTACACCGCTTTTTCGTAGACCGAGGTTAGCGATATTTATTGCTCGAGAAGTAGACCCTTCGAGAACCTGCCGAAGGTGAACACTGGCAGAGATAAAAAATGCTGGACGCATTTATTTCAACATTAAGCATTGTAAAATTTTACCACTCTCTTGTAGAGTGAGTTGCGGACAATCTCGTTCACTTCAGATTTTGGCAAAGATCGAATTCGTTGACGATAACCGGCATCGAAATTACAAATAGCTCGAGCTTATATTTTTAAATTAAAAAGCATGGGCAAATGCCCGCATCTTTCCACAAGACGAGTCTCTAGCGAACCCATTTTGCCAGAAAGTTCAATCGTAATAAAATTTCCACTGATGACCGTCGTCATAAAAAGAAATCGATCCGAGGCCGTTTGTAAATACAATGTAAACTAGATACGATGTAAAGTAGTTGTGTGTATTGTTCGATATACACACATAGTGTTTTCGTTACAACCAAACTGCGTGCGAGAAGGTTATTTCTCTCTACACGCGGCGGGCGTAGCGACATACACACAAACGCGCGCGCGCTTAGGATTGTCGCCTTTTCTCTCTGCACCCAGTCGGCGTAGCGCAGATTACACACACACACACACTCACGTGCGCTTAGCGATCATCGCTGCGGTCGTCGCACGCGGCCGGCGTTACGAACACACACACACACACACACACACACACACACACACACACACACGCGCGCGCGCGCGCGCGCACGCACGCACACGCAAGCACACACACACACACACATCGTCTATCTATTTGACGTCGTTTGGCAAAGTTTCGACGGGATCTGAAGAGCCGTTTCAGAGATTTTTGGGAATCTATTATTGTTCTACCATACCGCCCGCGATGAGGTGTCATTCCGTCTTGAAGATAACGTAATATACGAAGCATTCCACGCCATTTCACCAAGCCCGTGACCCCTACCATTTTCGATGTTCCTGACGTTTTTTTGTAGGATTGGACCCTATGAACGAAATATCCATAGCAATCTCTAGACGTGTATTTCTTTTTTTTAGGAGTTATAATTTTTTTTAAATGTCGATTTTGAAGTTTTGTAAACGTTTAAACGCTGATAAGTCCTGAACTAATCAAGATATCGACGAATGTCGGTATATAATTGTTTTTCATTTTGAAACATACTACTTCCGTTAAAGAAATATTAAAAAATTATCAATTATCAATGTGAACGTTTTTTTTGTATCTAAAGTGAAAACTATTTTTAAAAAAATGATTGCCCTTTTTATGTTGTTTTTTCAAAAAAATCTCTAAAGTATTGTGACCCAGTCTATGTTTCAAAGACTAGGTTCATCGTGGGCGCATTTTTCGTTCTATTTTTTTCGAATTAATCATATTTAATAAAAATATTTTCATAATTTTTTCATCTCAAATGATGCAATTAATGATCTTGTGATTTGCGATTCGGCTTCGACAGGCCTGAAACAGTTTTTTTTTTAATTCATGCTGAATTTAACAAAAAAATTATTTTTAATTTAAAAAATCAGCATTTTCGTTAAATTCAGTCATTTTTTATTTCAAAATGATTTTGACTGTAATTTTTTTTTCGTTAAATTCAATAAAATTTAACTCAAAAATATTTTAATTCAAAAGTTTAATTCAAAAATATTTTGAATAAAAAATCATTATTGTTTCATTAAATTCCTCACAAATTAAAAATAAACCGATTCAGGCCTGTCTAAGCCGCATTGGATTTTTTTTCATATTTTTAACGAGAGTATGTTTCGAAATGAAAAACATATATTGACATTTGTCGATATCTTAATTAGTTCAGGAGTTATCAGCCTTAATATGTTTCCAAAACTGCCGGAATGGACATAGTTTCGAAAATTACAAGTCTCAAAGGAGAAGAGATAAAAGTCTAATAATTCGTGTGGATATTCCCTTTATGACGCACAATTTTACAAAAAAAAAAAAAAAAAAAAACGTTTATTAGTCCTCGGGACTCGGGTCACATCACGTGAGTAATGGACTGGAATCAACCCAATGGTTTTTTATAATGTCACTCAGTAATGTCCTGGTCGGCAACGTATTACAGAAATCGCGTGTCCCGAAAACTATATACCAAAAAAGCACTTCTCGACAGTTTCCGGGACACAGATGGTATATTTAGGAGAGATATCACAGGGAAATTCCTCAACTGACGAAATCCGTATAGGTGTACACCAAGGCCCAGACATACCCCCCAACATTCAAAGCAGCCTTACTCAGAGCATCTGTACTTGAAGGTGTTCAGTCCTCTCGACTTCATCGTAACATCTACAAACAATTGTTATTTTTTGATAGTAACTTTATGAAGTAATATTTCGCTCCGAAAATAATCATTCTGTTCGGTCCAAAATATGCTCCACTTCCGAATTGCACTGTTTCATTTATATTCTCGAATATGCTCGAAGTTCGGGACATACGACGTGTTAAGTGGGCTGGAATCAACCTATTGGTTCTGTTATAGGCCTTCGGCAATGTCCTGGTCGACAACGTATTATAGATACCGCTTGTCCCGAAAACTAGCGAAAATATCCTATTTGGCAGTTTCCAGGACCGGCATTATGGTTTATTTAGGAACGATATCACAGATATATTCCGTTTGGTCTGAAATATGATCCAGTCCCGAAATGTATTGTTTCGTTTATTTGTGCTCGGGACTCGGATCACATTACGTGAGAAATGGACTGGAATCAACCCAATGGTTCTAATAAAGTCACTCGTTAATGTCCTGGTCGGCAACGTATTACAGAAAGTGCGTGTCCCGAAAACTGCCAAAAAAGGACTACTCGACAGTTTCCGGGACACAGATGGTATATTTAGGAGAGATATCACAGGGAAATTCCTCAACTGAAGAAATGCATAGAGGTGTACACCAAGGCCCAGACATATCCCCTATCATGCAAAGCAGCCTTGCTCAGAGCATCTGTACTTAAAGGTGTTTAGTCCTCTCGACTTCATCGTAACGTCTGCAAACAATTGTTATTTGATAGTAACTTTATGAAGTAATATTTCGCCCCGAAAATAATCATTCTGTTCGGTCCAAAATATGCTCCACATCCGAATTGCACTGTTTCATTTATATTCTCGAATATGCTCGGAGTTCGAGACATACGACGTGTGAAGTGGACTGGAATCAACCTATTGGTTCTGTTATAGGGCTTCGGCAATGTCCTGGTCGACAACGTATTATGGATATCGCCTGTCCCGAAAACTAACGAAAAGATCCTATTTGGCAGTTTCCAGGACCGGCATTATGGTTTATTTAGGAACGATATCACAGATATATTCCGTTTGGTCTGAAATATGATCCAGTCCCGGAATGTATTGTTTCGTTTATTTGTGCTCGGGACTCGGATCACATTACGTGAGAAATGGACTGGAATCAACCCAATGGTTCTAATAAAGTCACTCGTTAATGTCCTGGTCGGCAACGTATTACAGAAAGTGCGTGTCCCGAAAACTGCGAAAAAAGCACTACTCGACAGTTACCGGGACACAGATGGTATATTTAGGAGAGATATCACAGGGAAATTCCTCAACTGAAGAAATGCATAGAGGTGTACACCAATGCCCAGATATATCCCCCATCATGCAAAGCAGCCTTGCTCAGAGCATCTGTACTTAAAGGTGTTTAGTCCTCTCGACTTCATCGTAACGTCTGCAAACAATTGTTATTTGATAGTAACTTTATGAAGTAATATTTCGCCCCGAAAATAATCATTCTGTTCGGTCCAAAATATGCTCCACATCCGAATTGCACTGTTTCATTTATATTCTCGAATATGCTCGGAGTTCGAGACATACGACGTGTGAAGTGGACTGGAATCAACCTATTGGTTCTGTTATAGGGCTTCGGCAATGTCCTGGTCGACAACGTATTATGGATATCGCCTGTCCCGAAAACTAACGAAAAGATCCTATTTGGCAGTTTCCAGGACCGGCATTATGGTTTATTTAGGAACGATATCACAGATATATTCCGTTTGGTCTGAAATATGATCCAGTCCCGGAATGTATTGTTTCGTTTATTTGTGCTCGGGACTCGGATCACATTACGTGAGAAATGGACTGGAATCAACCCAATGGTTCTAATAAAGTCACTCGTTAATGTCCTGGTCGGCAACGTATTACAGAAAGTGCGTGTCCCGAAAACTGCCAAAAAAGCACTACTCGACAGTTACCGGGACACAGATGGTATATTTAGGAGAGATATCACAGGGAAATTCCTCAACTGAAGAAATGCATAGAGGTGTACACCAATGCCCAGATATATCCCCCATCATGCAAAGCAGCCTTGCTCAGAGCATCTGTACTTAAAGGTGTTTAGTCCTCTCGACTTCATCGTAACGTCTGCAAACAATTGTTATTTGATAGTATCTTTATGAAGTAATATTTCGCCCCGAAAATAATCATTCTGTTCGGTCCAAAGTATGCTCCACATCCGAATTGCACTGTTTCATTTGTATTCTCGAATATGCTCGGAGTTCGGGACATACGACGTATGAAGTGGACTGGAATCAACCTATTGGTTCTGTTATAGGGCTTCGGCAATGTCCTGGTTGACAACGTATTATAGATATCGCCTGTTCCGAAAACTAACGAAAAGATCCTATTTGGCAGTTTCCAGGACCGGCATTATGGTTTATTTAGGAACGATATCACAGATATACTCCGTTTGGTCTGAAATATGATCCAGTCCCGGAATGTATTGTTTCGTTTATTTGTGCTCGGGACTCGGATCACATTACATGAGAAATGGACTGGAATCAACCCAATGGTTCTAATAAAGTCACTCGTTAATGTCCTGGTCGGCAACGTATTACAGAAAGTGCGTGTCCCGAAAACTGCCAAAAAAGCACTACTCGACAGTTTCCGGGACACAGATGGTATATTTAGGAGAGATATCACAGGGAAATTCCTCAACTGAAGAAATGCATAGAGGTGTACACCAAGGCCCAGACATCCCCCAACATGCAAAGCAGCCTTGCTCAGAGCATCTGTACTTAAAGGTGTTCAGTCCTCTCGACTTCATCGTAACGTCTGCAAACAATTGTCATTGTTTGATAGTAACTTTATGAAGTAATATTTCGTCCCGAAAATAATCATTCTGTTCAGTCCAAAATATGCTCCACATCCGAATTGCACTGTTTCATTTATATTCTCGAATATGCTCGGAGTTCGGGACATACGACGTGTTAAGTGGGCTGGAATCAACCTATTGGTTCTGTTATAGGCCTTCGGCAATGTTCTGGTCAACAACGTATTATAGATACCGCTTGTCCCGAAAACTAGCGAAAAGAACCTATTTGGCAGTTTCCAGGACCGGCATTATGGTTTATTTAGGAACGATATCACAGATATATTCCGTTTGGTCTGAAATATGATCCAGTCCCGGAATGTATTGTTTCGTTTATTTGTGCTCGGGACTCGGATCACATTACGTGAGAGATAGACTGCAATCAACCCAATGGTTCCACCTAAGGCACTCGCTAAGGCCCAGACATATTCCCCAACATGCAAAGCAGCTCAGAGCATCTGTACTTGAAGGTGATCAGTTCTCTCGACTTCATCGTAACGTCTGCAAATAATTGTTGTTGTTTAATAGTAACGTTATGAAGTAATATTTCGCCCTGAAAATTATCACTCTGTTTGGTCTGAAATATGCTCCACTTCCGAAATGCACTGTTTGCCTGAAATCTACCCCGTGGTTCGTCCAAAGTGCAATGTGCTGGACGACAACAGATTATAGACACCGTGTGTCCCGGAAACTGCCCTATAGTACTTTTCGGCAGTCTTTGGAACACGCAGTTTCTATAGTGCGTTATCGGCCAGAATATTGCCAAATGACTTTATTAGACCAATTGGGTTGGTGCCAGGCAATTCGTACTTTGGAACATACAGAACGATCTTTTTTGAGAAGGAACATCGAAATAGTATTTCATAATGTTATGTGACAAAAACAATTATTTGTGAATGTTACAATGAAGTCGCCAAGGACAAAATGTCACCAAGCACAGATGGTCTGAGCGTGGCTGCTTTGTCTGTCAGAAAATATGTCTGGGCCTTAATTTATACCTCCACGTCCCTTTTCGGTCCGGGAATGTATATATGACATCCGTCCTAAATATACCATAATGCTTGTCCCGAAAGCTGCCGTATAGTGCTTGTTTGGCATCAAGTTTTTTCATACACCAAAGCCCAGGCATATTCCCTCACGAGTAGGGCAGCCTCGTTCAGAGCATCGGTACTTGAAGATGTCCATTCTTTAAGGCGGGATATACATTTGGACGGGACAAAATTAAGCAATTTTTTAAACTAAGAAATAATTATTCTACATTAATGAAACTGTAGTTATACTTTAATAGTAGGGTAAAAGTGGGATACTTGCCATAGGGAGATAGTATGGTCCAAAATAAGATCCAGCCTCGACATGTACTGTTTCATACATATTCTGGAAAATGCTAGAGTCTTGGGACATTCCACGTGACGAATGTGCTGGAACCCATCCCATGGTTGTAATAAAGTCATTCAGCAATGTCATGAATAACAACGTTTAATAGAAACCGCATGTCTCGAAAACTGTCAAAAAGTACTATTTGGCAGGTTCCGGGACAAGCATAGTACGTTTAGAAAAGATGCATTCCCGGCCTGAAGAGATACCTAGAGACCCTACACACCAAGGCTCAAGCACATATCTGGATACATGCAAGTAACCTTGCATGCATCGTCATGATTTTCTGCAAATAATCGCTTCCCTTATATTGTAGGGCAGAATTAAACATTTGTGTAGTAATATCATAAAACGTTTCACCGAAATTTGCATCATGGACAATATCCGGTCAATTTAGATTCATATGGACAATGTTATAAAACTCTACTTTTACTTATTGTGACGTAAAATGACATTCCGTATGTTTCGAAATATGGTCAAGTCCTGGAATATATCGTTTCGTATACCCTGAAAAATATCTTCTCGTACTTGTCCTGGAATATATTGTTCTATGTGTTGAGAAATATGCTCGGGTTTCGGAATATTTGCGGCAGTGGTGGTCCTAAAATCCACCCAATGGTCAAAACTAAATCCTGTCAGTCATATAGTCATGTCTCAGAAGCCAGCGTATTACAGAAGTTGCGTGTCCTGGAATATGCCAATTAGTACATGTCCTGGAACATGCTGAGGTCCCGGTAGCGACCAATTTATAAATGTCCTGGAATGCTATTGGTTTCTATGTCCTGGAATACATGTCCTGGAATATTGCTCGGGTCCCGGAACATGCCACTTGCTGGATGTCCTGGAACCCACCGAATAGTTAAAGTTAAAGCATTTACCAATGTCCTGGAAGCAACCATACTACAGAAATTGGATGTCCTGGAAACTGCCACTTAGAACGTGTCCTGGAACCTGTTAAAGTCCCCGAAACGACCAGATTATAAATGTCCTGGAACCCGCAATGTCCTGGATAGTGCCATTCTGGCGAAGTCCCGGTAACTGCCCGTTTATACGAATTTGGTTATATCTCCGAAACTATGTCTTTGTACACGAAAGTTCAAGTCCTATTGAACTGTATATGCAATTTTCTACGCAATAGAACTCTTTAATTGCACTGTCCCCAAAACTGCCTCCAGACATATATATATATATACATATACATATACGTATACATACACATACATACATACATACATACATACATATATATATATATGTATGTATGTATGTATATATGTATGTATGTATGTATATATATATATATATATGTATGTATGTATGTATGTATGTATGTATGTATGTATATATATATATATATATATATATATATATATATATATATATATATAAATATACATATACATACATATATATATATATATATATATATATATATATATATTACATATATATATACATATATATGAAAAGGATATTTTGAACCCGTTATATCTATGTAATATTGACTATCAGCACATCTCGCCTTTTTGGGCACGGTCCTCGAAGTCAAATGTCTCGAAAATCGTCTTTCCCCAAATATATACATAGTCGCAGCTCCCTCTTCTCCAATTCTTTCTCTCTCTCTCTTTCTCTCTCTCTCTCTCTCTCTCTCTCTCTCTCTCTCTCTCTCTCTCTCTCTCTCTCTCTCTCTCTCTCTCTCTCTCGCTCTCTCTCTCTCTCTCTCTCTCTCTCTCTCTCTCTCTCTCTCTCTCGGTCAATCTCTCGCCGTCCTCGTTCCTCCTCCAAGCCATGTGCACATACACCATCAACATACAAGGAGTACACTTAACTCGCGCACAGTGGGAACCCCTCCGCCGAGTTTTCCTTTGGTCTGGGCTGCTAAAGCGCGCGCACACACTTAGGAGCACAGCGACGTACACATGCACAGCGGAAGTACTCCCTCTCGGAACACGGATACGGAGGCATGCGCGCGCGCGTCCTCAAACAGACAAATCGCCTCTCGCCACGGTTCTCCAAACGGCACGAGCTGGCTTCGTGGATCTCCGCGTCCCGTGTGGTGCGTCAGTCGTTCGCAGGCATTCGCCAGACGAAGAAGCCGACGTTCGATCTTTTAAACCGCGTGACTTGAACGATGATTCGTAACAGGAGTAACGGGCCGAGAATCGCGATCGCAACGTGTTGCACGTTCGTTGTTATTTCGATATTGAGCCAAGGTGTGACGTTTACGCGGGGTGCCGGGGAAAACTCGAGCGAGAACAGTGCCGGCCTCAAAGTCGATAGAATTTACACGCCGGAAGTATGCGACGTCAAGTCCAAGAAGGGCGATCAGGTCACGATGCACTATACCGGAACCCTCGTTGACGGCACCAAATTCGACTCGAGGTCAGTCAGCGACGTGTCGTCGTACTCTTTTTTTTTTTTTTTAATTTTTTATCTTTTTATTCTGACGGCGTGTTTTTTGTGCACGTTTGGGTTGCCGGATCCAACGTGGTCGCCATCCCTGCCCTTTCGCTCCGTAGTTTACGCTTCGGAATTTCGGAGCTCACTTGCTCCGAAATTTACGCTCGAGTGTTACGCATCGTTGGAACCGAAAATTCGTATTTTTTTTATAGCGTGAAAATGTGGTTTTCTACCAATTTAGGGTTCGGACCTCTAGTGAGGATTGTGAAGAGCGTTTGGAGTGATTTTCGTAGGCTGTATGTGCCAGAAGTATTTTTGGAAATTAATAGAAGAAAAAGTGGTCGGGTTTGAAGCGAACACATTTTTTTAGCTATTGGAGTGAGGTGAACATTTTGAGCAATCGTTTCTTCGAGCGCGCGCTCGTAACGTCGATTGCCACGTCGATGGAAACGTGATAAATTGATGACTATTTTTATTACTATTGATATGGTTATTATTATTATCTACTATTTTCAAGTCTCATCGATATTATTTATTTTTATTAAAACTACAGCAGAATATGATTTTTTTGTTGATAACAGTAGTAAGAGTATTATTATTGTTATTGTTTTTCATTTTTTATCGAGAACGAGACGTTGGTATGTTTTTCACTGTCCACTATTTACAAGTGTCTATTAATGTCACAATTATGGTTATTTTTAATAATTTGCAAACACTCGGAAGAATCGATCAGTCCTTTATTATGTTATTATTTGTCCTTCATTTATTTTTGACAAAACTATTATTTTATTATTTATTTAGTTTGTAAATTATTATATTAAGTTGATTGACAAAATATTTTTTATTTAACATATTCGTTATTTATTACTTAATATATTTATTTTATTTAATATATTCGTTATTTATTATTATTAATATTATTATTACTATTATTAGTAACAAACATTCGCAAGGATAAATCAGCCCTGATCCCTCGTGCGTATTCTCTCGTTTTATAGGTATGTTTGTTTATTTTATTATTGGCGCAACGGCAATAAAATGCAATACTAAAAATAGCCAAGTAGATAAAAACTACTATTTTTTCTAACCTTTTGTTAAAATTATTGTTGCGAAAATCCGCAAATACGTTCGCGCGAGCGTTGCTTCAATGGGCGAATACGATTGCAAGCTGCGGATTCAGGGGCCGGCAGAATGCGCCGGCCCCAGAACGGTCGCGGGAACCCGTTTGGGCTGAAAAAACGAACGCGTCTGGATAGCGCCCATAAAAACAGAGGAGGTTATCGTGCGCTATCGCTCACTCGGCTCACATTCAACTTGCGTTCGGGACGAGAAAAATAAAATACACCAAATGGGAGAAAAAAAAAACATGACGATTTTTAACAAGAACGTCCGATTGGAGAGCGAGTGTAGCCCGGAGGAATGAAATATAAGGAATAAGTGACGAGTGCGTAAAATTGGACTGGAGTGATGTGACTTTATTTGTCGTTGTGCTACATCTAATCTGATTTCGATTTAATCAACTTGCTTATGCTTATCTCTCTCTTTCTCTCTCCCTCTCTTTTTTTCTTTTCATTTTTAATTTCTTAATTTTTGTTATTACTTTTACGTATTATTTTATTATTGCGATTATTATTTTATTCGATGTTCATTAGTTTTGAGATTTATGTCACGGCTTATATGTCTAATATTTTATTCTTATTTCATTTTTATTTTAAATTCTATTATGTAAATTAATGTAACTCGTCTGTTCAACACTTTTTGTCAAATTGCCCCATAACGTACTGGGCCATACATTTTCATTTCATTTCTCTCTCTATATTAATTATTATTATTTAAATATCTATGAATTATTATTGATTTTTCTCTATCTGTCAAACAATCTCACTTTCTCTCTCTCTCTCTATCCCTCTCTTACCTGTTATACCCAAATAAAATATTATTGATTTATTTATTATTATTATTATTATTATTTCTCTCTCTCTCTCTCTCTCTCTCTCTCTCTCTCTCTCTCTCTCTCTCTCTTACCTTTCATTCCCAAACGGCACGTTACTAGAGCACAACTACCAATAGATCGAACTAATTACCATGAATCGTACGATGCGCGAATGACCGCTACATGCAGAGTCCGACGTACCTACCGCTATTTGATTTCCCGCCTCTCGCGCTCTTTCTCTCCCCCGTTAATATCGTCGTTGTGCAGCGTTTATGTCGAAAACGTGCCGAGATTCATTCCCGAGTCGATCGAGAGTTTGCGGTGCAAAACACGCCGTTCAGTTTGTTACGTTGTGCAAACCAATGCTCGAGGCGCTCGACAGCGAATGAAGGCAAGAGCCAGGGCGAAATGGACGAAGGGAGCGAATGACAGTGCACGTCGGATAGAACGTGCATAGTGATTGTCGTAGGATGCTCGCGATGTCGCATATATAAAGCTATGCATACATCGATATTTACGCATCACTATGCACTGATATATACAGGGTGTCCCTCGTATCCCCGCCACCCAAAATTACTCGGTAATGGAAAGTGGCCTTAAACGGAAGATGGCCATCGAATGCGACCAATTTTTTTTTTATTTCGGTGGAGGCGCTGATGAACAGTGAAGGTCATCTCCACTTTTTCAAATGGAATGGTACATTTTTTTTTCAACCTTCCTGTGAAGCACATCAAGCCGCATAAAAAACATCAGAGGGTAAAAGTCGTTCAAGGTCATTCAAGGTCACCTATTTAGATTTATATCATCGATACTGACCTTGAATGACCTCGGAGGACTTTGACCCGGAACTTTTATCTGGAAGATTTTTTTGTGACGTCGATAATTACCGAGTTATCTCGGGTGGCAGAGATAAGAGGGACACTCTATATATATATATATATATAGATCATATATTGGCTATCAGCCCATCAGGCTGTTTTGAGGGGCTATACCAGTGTGAACGCCGAACATTTTGGCGATTTCCGGGAATTTTTTGGAAGAAAAGTACTCAATTAAATGGTTTAGAAAATTAAGAATATATTTGGCTATATTTGACCTATATTACATAATTTTTTCATAGAAAAATATTGAGATCCAAGCGACTCATGCGCAGCCTTCCGAGGCGCCAAAAAAAAAGTTCCTCCACTGCTGGCATAATTCCGGCCGATTGAGTAGCTGAAACCGGAAAAGGAAAAAATGCAGTTAAACTGGAAGGTATTTCCTGTACAATGATGTAGGATTTTCGAAAAATATCAAAATCTAACAAAATGGCGTAGGTATGAAAAATGTCTGTTTTCTTGCCTATAAAATGGTATTTTTTTCAATGCCAAATCGTCAATTTTTATTTGATCAAAAATATCATCCGTCATTGTAGAGTAAATATATTCCAGAGTACTCAGTTCAAATTTCAAGTCAATCGGATAATTGCTGTTTGCGTTACAAAGTCAGAAAATTTGAACAATCGCATTCCGAGAAAAACGCGTTTAAAGATTTAACTGTCGATTTTTGCAAAATAAAATGATATTGACATAAATTATATAAATGATAATGATATTCTTGAAAGTATAAACTAACGAAAAAGGCAACAAAAAAATCTTTTCTTTGACAGTGTCACACTGGTATAGCCCCTTAAGAACGGTCCTTAGATTTTCACATACGAATTGTTGATTTTGGAGACAGGACGATTCTCGAAGTCGAAAGTCTCCAAAATCACCTTTGCCCATATGCATACATACACAATTATATATATATATATATACACGGGGAAAGGTGATTTTGAAGACATTCAACCCCGAAGGCAATCCTGTCTCCCAAATACATTATACATCTACAGGGTGTTTGGCATATGAACCGGCACATTTTTTTGGCGATTGGGGGGGGGGGGGGATGTCATTGGCTAATTGTTTCATCCTCAGACACTGTGTCCTAAGTGTCACGGTAATTGAGATATGATATTTTTTCGTTTTATTTAAACACCCGAAATTTCGTCTTTATGTCGTCATAACTTTTTTATTTGTGGTTGTAATAGCACGAAGTAACTTTTCTTGTATTTTGTAATATATGTTTACAATGAATAAATCATTACTTGATACAATTGATTGACAACGTTGATTGGTTTCAAAGAAGTGACTCTTGAGCTTCCAGTCTTAAAAATGTGTAGACGTATGACAAATTTCAACTCCTCAATTCATTATAAAAAAAAACTTATTCTCTTTATTTTCACCACACAATGAATTATTTCTATGACGTGTACCATACCGTTGGAAAGGGTATGAACTAGATTTTTTTTAAACAAAGCTAAGTTCGAAATAGCTTTTAATTTTTTTATAACGAATTCAAAAGTTGACATTTTTCATAGAGTTACGCATTTTTAAGACTTCTGAAGCTCATGAGTCATTTTTTTGAAACCAATTGTATCAAATAATGATTTATTTGTGATAATGATACATTGCAGAATTCAACAAAAGTTATTTGGTGCTATTACAACGACAAACAAAAAGTTATGATGAATCAAAGGCGAAATTTTGGTTGATTAAAAAAAAACGAAAAATATCATACCTCAATTACCGTGACACTTAAGATATAGGGTTTAAGGGTGAAAAAAATAGCAAATGGCCCAATCCTCCAAAAAATGGTGTCCGCACATGTGCCAATCACTTATATAAGTACGTATCTATGTAATGACATGGATTTTGGAGACAGGACGACCCACAGGGTTGAATGTCTTCAAAATTACTTTTCCCCGTGTGTATGTGTGTGTGTGTGTGTGTGTGTATCGTGACTATACGTAGGCATGATGCACTTAATGCACGATCGAAGGATCAGCACAAGAGGTCAACGTGCACAGAACTCCCGGCATTTATATGTGCAGAG
This sequence comes from Ophion obscuratus, assembly GCA_964007375.1. Lineage (NCBI taxonomy): Eukaryota > Metazoa > Arthropoda > Insecta > Hymenoptera > Ichneumonidae > Ophion > Ophion obscuratus. The sequence goes on from OZ023318.1 coordinate 49,561,488, forward strand.
CAAGCTCTTCTCGCTCTAATACATATGCATTGCACAAGGTATGTGCAGACACACGAATAGGCACAAATCATAATAAACAGAATCGTGATTGTCCAGAGTTCAATTGTTACTTACTTCGATGAGTTCACAATTTTGGCCCTCATGCATATATATATATATATATATATATATATATATTTCTTCCTCGCTTTCAAGGAACTCACCTCTCTTTTATTCGGGCCCTGACGTGATTTAATGACGCCGCAGTCCATTGTGCCTCACTTGCAACTCTGGCGAATCAAACTTGTCGCATAGCCCTGCCGACTGCTTTGTAGAACCTTTAGAGCGCCCTGTCAAAACTGCCTGGAGAAAACGATCGATGCCAATTGGCGGGGAGGAGAATTTGTGCGATGCGATGCGATTAATGACGTTGACGTCCGGATCATTGGAATGCAACGATGCTTTTCCCTCAACTATTAATTTTTTTCTTCTTCCACTGAGAAAAAAGAATCGTTGAATGTGCAAAATGCATTTTCTTGTCTCGAAATTTTGTTGTTTTAACAGTTGCTCAGACGTGCTAAATAAGCAGATAGTTTAAATGTATCTTTGGTCACTGCCCAACTATACTGTTTTGTTATGCCAATCAAAAATCAAGTTGAACGTATTTAAAGATACAATTTTGTTAAACCAACTGAATTTTGGATGGATGAACGAATTGCTTTTTTTTTCACTGTATCATTATCGAAAGGGTTTTTTCGGCAACCTGAGGTCCTCAGTTTCCAATAAGAATTTCTGAATTCTAAATCGGGCGTAAATAAATGAGCAATTAAAAAGAATTAATTTACGTTGCACTACAATGATGCAAGCTTCAACGTCATTGCGATGCTGCTTGATGCTGCCTGTACCTATTGAGTTTGTTGGAACTTTCGGGTTTGGGAATTTCGGTAACGATGATCAGTTTCTCTTTCCTTTTTTTCGAAAGGTCAGGTTAAAATTGTAGGTATGTGGATGAATCGTGGACGAATTCGCAACGATATATTTATATGTGTATCATAGAAAGGGGCAGGTTTTTAAATTGTTATGAAATTGGAAGAGCAAATGGAAAAAGCGGAGGAATATGTCACGGTTCGTGAAAAGAGAGGGGTAGAGCGGGAGGGAGAGGGAGAGAGAGAGAGAGAGAGAGAGAGAGAGAGAGAGAGAGAGAGAGAGAGAGAGAGAGAGAGAGAGAGAGAGAGAGAGAGAGAGAGAGAGAGAGAGAGAGAGAGAGAGAGAGAGAGAGAGAGACAGAGAGAGAGAGAGAGAGAGAGAGAGAGACAGAGAGAGAGAGAGAGAGAGAGAGAGAGAGAGAGATAGAGAGAGAGAGAGAGAGAGAGAGAGAGCGAGAGAGAGAGAGAGGAATGAGGCCGTTTTAGAAAGTTCGCTCGATTCAACTGTACCCGCGACGAAATTCGCGTGTGCGGGGTAGCCGAATGTCATGGTAATCGAGAAATAAAATTCAGACCGTGAGCCGCCCGGGTGCATTATATCCCAGGCCGCGATTCTGTACCGCCCGACGCGCGATTCTCCTCGTTCTTTTTTTCTCCCCATTCCCGATGTTTTTTTTTCTCTTTTATTTTTTACCAAACTTTTCTTCTCTCCCCCCTCCCACGGCGAGTTATCGTTCATTTTTCGCGCAACTTGTACGGCGGGCTCTCTTTTGCGCCCGTGGCACAGAAAGACTTTAAACGTCGCGGGGCAGTTTTCGCGAGAACAAACGAAAATCACTGACCGAAAGCCCTTTAATTCAAAGAGAGCGAGCGATTTTGTCGGAGTTTTTCTCGCTCACGGCGGATTTTCCAGGTCTCGAGTGGGGGCGAGAAAAAAGGGAGGGGAAGAGCGCTACGAATTAACGGATTTATTCGGTATTGTTTTAGAGGAAAGAAAGGAATGTCGAATTTTCCGAGAGCGGTAATAACGCCACTTTTTTCGATCCTCATTATCGCCAATTAATACCCCCCCTCTAGCACGCTCTCGCTCTCACTCGACGCTCTCAATTTCCATTCAGACTTTCTTTACCCCCCTCCCACTTTTTTGCTTTTCGTGACACTTTTCTACCCTCGTCAGAAATTCGCCAAAGTTTTACGAACGCGATAGATCGAACGACCCACCATGGGTATAATGATTCGAAAGGTTTACAGCTGGCACCGGCTTGTTACTCTCGTGGGCGACGGAAGTGCCGCCCCGTTATAAGAACCGTTAAACGTTACGCTCCGGAGTATACGAAACGGCTGCCATACAGCTCGGCATTGGGCCTGAACAATGTCAAAAGCAAATGAGAATTTACGTATTGATTTTATATTTATATATATATTTTAATCTTTATTTTAATATTTAATATTTATTTATGATATTAATTTTATCTATTATTTATTAATTTATTAATAAATTTTATTTATTTGCATTCATTTATAAAATGTGTATTTTAAGAATTCCTTGACACACTGGGTCATTTTGACTCGGACGAATTTGAAATAAAATGCTCACTTCCCGAAAATTGAAAGTTTTCGATATTTTTTTTTTTTACAACTATTCAGTTTTATACTTTCCGAATTTTAATTATGCAGACATGGTAATAAATGTCTAAAGTGTATCCCGTATGTTTTTCAATAAAAACCGACTGAAGGGTCGTTAAGGGCAGGTGGATAAAGTACTATCCGGGTCAAATTGACCCAGTGTCAAAGTCGTGGCCAAATATATGGAAGTGTATCAAAAAAGGGTTAATCGGGCAAATGAAAATTCGTACATTTTTTAAATATTTGTTTATCATATTTATTTTACTCATTATCTATTAATTGATGAATAAATTTATGAATTGTTATTTATTTATTGAATGTGTATTTTACTCAGGAAAATTAAATGTCCTCAATTTTTATTACACATTTATTTTATTTATGGTTTCTTAATTTATTAATAAATTTGTCAATAATCATTTATTTTCCAAATGTGTATTTTAATCGGGCAAATCAAAATTCGTAAATTTTTATTCAAAATTGATCATATTTATTTTATTTATTATTTATTCGTTCATTAATCAATTATGCATCATTATTTCTTCATCAAACGTGTACTACAATCAGGCAAATTCATTCATTTTTTCATTTTTTATTAATTAAATGTGTATTTTAATCGGGCACATTAGATTTTTATCGATAAGGTGAACAAGCCTCGTTCAAATACACTCCCTCAATTCCCGACCGAATCGTAATGTAAATTCCATGTCGAAGGAATCCGTGCAACCGTCGGGGCTCGCGGCAAAAAATGCCACCTGGTATTGTAAGGGGAGTCGATAAAAATGGATCTGGTTCATGCAAAGGGGGACGAAAAAAAGTTCCTCCCGCCCGAATGAATAAAAGAATATTTGAAAAATGCTGCGAAGTAGCTTAGAGCAAAAAAGGTAGAAAACGAAATTATCTTGAGTTCGATGAAACTGCGTCCGAAATTTTTAGGACGACTTTTCCAAGTTTCACCGTGACGTCATTTCTTCACTTCGTCTCTGCCCCTCGCTCTCGCCTGCTCGACCAACTTTTGTAACGAGGTTATTTATGATCAGTTTACAGGACGGATTTTTATGTATGAATCATCCCTTTTCTCAAGTGCATATATATATATATATATATATGTATGTATGTATGTCACTCGAATGTGAGATCTCGAAAAAATGCGAGGATACTCCACGCGAAAGAAGTGAAACTTCGTAGGTAGGTATGTCAAAATTTTTTTTATTCCCTGAATGACGAGAGAGACCACATTTTAGTTATATTTAACAAAATACATATTTATACACACATTATCACATGATTGATTATATCACATGGTTGATTATTGAGATATTGTGGTCGCCGATTTTGAAAGCCATTTTGAGAAAAACGCTTTCAAAGTTTGCCAGTTCGCGGAACCTATCTATAAACGCCCATAACTCAAAATAACTCCCTCAATTTTAAACGGAACGACTGGAAATTGTCAAATAATATTTTTCTAAATTCTATACTCTGTAAATCCGTCGCAAACGAAAAAACGATGTTTTTTTTTAAATTTTAACTAGGTGTAAGCCTAGCTAATAATTTTAGCTAGGTGTAAGTCCTTGATTATTCATTCAGCTGACGTCAAAATGGAATTTCCTTTTCTCCAGAATATTCAATTTTCTCTGGCACATACTACTCGTCACAAAAATACGCGATATTTTTTTTCGAAGAGGTCTCGGAAAACCATGAAATATATTGTTCTCAATCACGAAGTCTCCGCGCCCATAACTCCCTCAATTTTAAACGGATCGACTTGATACTTTCACATAATATTAAAAAAATATTATACTTTGTGAATCCGTCGAAAACCAAAAAAAGGTATTTTCACAAATTTCACCTAGACGTGAGCCCTTGATTATTTATTCTGCTGAACTCAAAACAGAATTTCGATTTTTTTCTAGAATGCTACATTTTCTCTGTCATATACTACTCGTCGGAAAAATACGCGATATTTTTTTTCCAAAGAACTTGGATAACTTAAATATCATATTTTTCTCGGTCGCAAAGTTTCCGCGCCGGAGCCTTTAAAAACACATTTTTTTTTATAATTGTCACCCTGTACATATATATGTGTGTGCGTGTGCGTGTGCGTGTGCGTGTGCGTGTGCATGTGCGTGTGCGTGTGCATGTGCGTGTGCGTGTGCGTGTGCGTGTGCGTGTGCGTGTGCGTGTGCGTGTGCGCGCGCGCGCGCGCGCGTGTGTGTGTGTGTGTGTGTGTGTGTGTGTGTGTGTGTGTGTGTGTGTGTGTGTGTGTGTGTGTGTGTGTGTGTGCATTTTCAAAAGCTTTTTATTCGGTTACGTGTCATCGTACATAGTCCCGTTGGCTGTGCGTAAATTCAACGTTGCTACAAGAGCCGCTTTTAATGCACCACTTTCCCTCGTCGGTGCATTCGTCGCTCTTTTTCTTTCCCGAGGGGGGCAGGGGGTGGCCAAAGGGATGTAATTTTTTTTTTTGCGGAGATGCTCGGGTTGGGACCACACTGGTCACATTGTTCACGACGAATTACGAGGAAGAATAAATTCACGATGATGAATTTATGAATTTTAATAGGTCGAAGCCTTGTCAAAAATTTTCATTAGGTACGAAAAAAATCGGTCCAAATTTTAGTGCCAAAAATCCCGAAAATATCGTCCGTTCTTGGTTTACTCAGTGACGTAAACCACAGTCCAGTCTCTCGCGACGGAGATGCAGCAATGAAAATTTGCGGATCCGGCAAACTCTCGTGAGGCTCTCGCCTCGTTTAAATGACAGACGAGAATGCGAGCGAGGATCAATAGGATCGTGTGGAATATTCGTAATCAGTGAAACGGGATTTCTTGCGTTTCCTGGCGCTGCCTTGTGCATTTTTTTCTATGATTTCTATGAGGAGGAGACTGGCTCGAATTAAAAGGCGTATCATCGCTCGGCTGTTTAATTTGACGAGTGGCAGAGAAGCAACGAGAGCGCGAACGAGATGGAATCCCCGTGAAAAATATGTAATTGACCTGACGTGCCGCGCGCTCGTAGCGCCGAGACCACGAACTCGCGAATGTACGTGGAGGGAAAAAAAAGTGCGAAAAGGGTTGGCGTTCCCTGACGGATTCAACTGCCATTTAATTCGTCTTCCGGATTGGTCTCGTCCGCGCGTGGTCGTTGGCGCGTTTTGCACAAATAAATGACGGAAGCATCAAGTTAAAAAAAATAGCTTTTTTGAGGACGGGAATATCTTTGAACGAGGAAAAAATTTGTCGATTTTCATGATTTTTTTTTAAATTAAAATTTGTTCGCCATTTTTTATACTTAGGATATGCTTTTATTAATACTTTTGGCTGTTACTTGGTATTTTTTATTTTTTTATTAACCTTAAAACATGGCGGAGGTATGGCACGGTCTTCTAAAGTGCATTTGCAGTGGTCTGACGTATAGCTAAAAAACTAATCGACCAGTTCTGATTAAATTTGGTATAAATCTTTCTAGCCTTACTGCCTAAGATATGGTCCTAAGTATTTTTGAAAAATAAAATGATTGCAAAATGTAGCCATTTTTTCGGAAAATTCCATCTTTCAGTTTCAAACCGTACCATTTCATCAATTTTCAATATTTTTCACTTTTTCTTGGTTCATATTCTGCGTGTGAGTGTTAATGAAAGGAAAATCTTTGTTGATTTTTTCCCCGATTAATCCGTTTGGAAGATCGAGCCATACCTCTGCCAGTTTTGAAGATTAATTTTTTTTTTAAACTATGTAACTGCCAAAAGTAATAATACAACATACCGTAAGTCCCAAAAATAACGAAGAAATCTTTCCTTTAAAAAAATCATGAAAAACGGCCATTTTTTTCCTCGCCTAAAGGTATCCCCCCTGAACACGGGGCTGCCACATCAAAATAAGGGATCACGAGTGGTCTTATGTTGGTGTACGTGTGTACGATTTTAATGGCGTACCCACAGTGGACGTGCAGAAAGAGGCGGAGAGGGAGAGAGAGAGAGAGAGAGAGAGAGAGAGAGAGAGAGATACGTGTGCCTTCGCTGATACGGTCGTTGCCAGGTGACGGCGTTGATCCCCAACGCGATCCATTTTTTCAAACAGCTGACATAGATCGCCGTCTACTCTCATTCGAAATCAGCCTCGATTGAAACATACAGTCGTATCACGTGTTCATCCTACCACGCACTTTGATGCGCTTTGATGCAGCCTCTCGAGCGGTCTTCTACATGAATTTTAAGTGGATACGGCTGGAGCTGACTCGCTGCTGCTTCCCGCCAATGATGACTGAGTCCTCAATGAAAAGAGGCCGCGTGCGTTTGTATCCATGATATGTATGTTGAACCACCGCTGATGGATAGGCGGTTGGGGTTTGTTTGGGTTTATTTTGCTTCGGCGGTACTTTGAGTTAAGCATCATTGTGCATGGGGAATACTTAGAACGGTGACCGCTTAATCGTGCACAGGTTAGTGCATCAACCAGTGAGTGGAAGGCTAATACTGAAGTTAGGTTAGATTGGTGAAGTGCGGTTAGGAAGTGATGGAAAAGGGTTCAATTTGGTAGGGTAATACGTAAAAACCGTAAGGGTATACGTTGGAACTCGGAAAAAATAAAATTAACTTGATTAACTTAAATACAAAAAAAAAGATGAATGGGTGATACCTAGCTTTTAGCCGAAAAAACCGGAATTTTCGTGAATTTTCTCTGGGAAAACGTGTGCAATTTTTTAAATTATTTTTTTTTACTTTTCAGAGTATGGTTTCAAATGTCTCTCACCATTTTCTTATTGCGAATTATTTAGTTTAGTGCGTTTAGTTTTTGCATAAAATTGTCTAGTACTTGGACGAAGGTTTTAGAGAAATATCGATTTTTTTTTAAATTGAAAGTGAAAGGATCGGTTTTCGGTGAATAAACGCTTTATTTTCGTTGGTAAAAGAAAAAGTATGCATCGAAAAAAGTATTTCTATTATATATATACTATGCGAAACGCTTTTTGATATGCGAAAGAAGCTTGTAAAATTTGAAGTTGATCGGTGTAGTGATTTTTAATATATCGTGGTTACCACCTAAAAAAAGTTCGCCGATTGCGGAACCTGCTTACAAGCGCCTATAACTTTCTCAATTTTGAACGGACAAACTTGAATTTTTCAGAGAATATTTTTAAACGTTATATTCGGAGAATCCTTCGAAAACAAAAAACCATATTTTCCAAAATTTTAACTAGGTTTGAGCCCTCAAACGTGTTTCACCGAGTAAAATCTCTTTCTGACTGAATGTTCGGTTGTGTTTGGCTTTGTTTGGGTTTGCAAACATAGATTCTAGTCTTTACGAGGAAACACCTCATCAAGGAAGTATCCAAACAAATTTTTCGATTTTGATCTTTTCTCTTTCAGGAGTGATAATTTTCCAAAAAATGTCGATTTCAGAAGTCATGGGAACGTTTAAACGCTGATAACTCCTGAACTAATTGAGATATCGACAATAGTCGATGCATAACTTTTTTTCACTTTGAAGCAGACTTTCGTTAAAAAATATGAAAAAATGATCGATTATCAATGTCAAGGTTTTTTTTTGCTTCTAACGTGAAAGCTATTTTTTTAAAAGATGATCGCCTTTTTTTTAATGCTCTAAAACAGAGCGCTTTATTTTATGATTTTTAAGACTAGTCTCATCGTGGGCCCATTTTTCCTTCTATTTTTTTCTTCGAATTAATCATATTTTTTTGGACGATTTTAACAATCAATGCGTTAACAATCAACAATTCGGAATTATCTTTACCATTCCTAATGTCGTATTCTTCGATGTATATATCGTTGCAAACAGACGGAAAGTTTCGATTCACTTTCACGTGAAGAACAGTTATCTTTTTCGGGAATGCAATTTCTTAAAGTGCACAAAAAAAAGAATTCGATGCATTTGCGGTATACGCAACGAAAGGAGCTTTATTTGCCCATCAAATATTGCGGTTCGCCCTTTCAATACATTTCATCCGGAATAGCCGCGCGGCGAGGGGAAAGGGGACTCTCTTTGGAGCGGGGAAATCTCGGTGGTCCGGGACGAACTTTGTCGCCGTTGCACGGTTGAATTCTCGTCGTCTTTGCGAAATTTACCCTCGAAATTTAGCCCTTCGCCCTTGCGTGCGATAACACTTTGTGATGCTGTACGCACGATAAAGCTATCAGCACGGAAGAAACTTTCCTCGGGCTTCCCGAGAGAGAAAGTACAAAGAGAGAGAGGGAGAGAGAGAGAGAGAGAGAGAGAGAGAGAGTGCATCGAGGGGGAAAGGGAAAAGTAAGAGAGTCAAGCAAAGATCTCAGTGAGATAAAAGCACTGTTAATTTCCATTTCAACTATCGGGAAAAGTCATCCCTTGAATGACACGACTGCATATCTCCCTGCAGGAAAATACCAATCGTATTCGTGTGTGTATGGTGATGAAGTATACTCCGTCTGGATGCAATGGAAATTCACTTTTTTTCTTTTTATTTCGTTGACATCAAAATTCTTATTGACATCTAAAATCTGTTTTTGCGGATTAAGGCGAGACATCCCTTTAGAAGCGTGAAAAATATTTAGCGCCCGCCTGAAAAAAGTTTTTTTTTTGGTAAAACTATAGAATCACGGCTCCAGACCAATTTCAATGTCAATTTTTTTTGCCATGAACGCCTTTACAATGTCATCACTATTGATATTCAGATGGGGGAGGCCGACATTTTTTATTAATTCCATAAATTATGGGATTTTGAAGTTTGCGGAAACGAGGGACAAAACAGCGCATTAACGACACGCACTAATTTAAAGCGCACACACGCACATACATACAAGAAAAAGTTTGAAAACAAAAAATCATGTTACGCATTTCGTTTATTTCCCTCCACCGTAATGACACTTTTGAACGTTTTTTTTCTTCACATTAGGGTTTTCCCCACCTTAATTCAACATGTAATATCTATTTTATCCATAACAAACCCATACTTTGGACCGATATTGGGCTGGAGCCGTGATTCTATAGTTTTACCGTTTTTTTCATACTCAATACTTGATCAGAACGGTATTTTTCGAGATAAAACAGGTGTAAGATGAACATGGGACACCCCAATGGGACACCCAATATATATATATATATATATATATATATATATATATATATATATATATATATTATATTAGACTGATTCAAAAAAAAAATTATTTTTTTTCCTTCGGGATTCTCGTGCTATTGTTGGGCACTAATAAAAGAAAATTTCTCTAAAAAGATGGGCGCGGTCACTCAATTTTTAGAGGTGGCTATTTCGACTTGTATTTGAATTTTTTTTAACGAACGTATTGCATTTAAGCATAGTCACGGCTTCGGGTTCCGGATAAAAATCACATCCAGCAGCTATTTCGTAACAAAAATAAACTCTAACAATTTGAAAAGATTGCAATATTCACAATTAAAATCCAGGTAGATCAATAATGGCGTCTATACTACTCTCTTTATTCGTGTAGATTTATTTATACGCATTAACATTTCGCACTTTTTACGAAAAATTAAATTATAAGCTTTTATTCATAAATCGTATATTTACATTTTCAAAATGCTACACTTATATTATCTTCAAACTCATTTATATTTCTTCCCAGCCACTGTACATAAAATCGCGCATACTACTACGCAAGTCACTGCGCATCCGTGGCGCCATTTTGTATTGGCGCAGCGCATTTGTAAGTGGTGTTGTTTTTTTTTTTCAATGTGGCTGAAGTAAAGACAATTTTAAACAATGGCTCGGAAAAACGAAGACAACATAATTTGGCTAATCGGCAAGGAAATTCCGAAAATAAGTACCCGTCATTTACCGTGAAATCGGAAAGTTTTCAGTTTTTTCTTTTACAACCATAAGAGAGAACAACTGACCATACGTCGAAGTGCACACGAAACAATGAAAGAAGTTTTCGAACAATGGAAATGTGCTGAAATTCCAACGCGTAGATTGAATAACGCAATCGTGAAATTAATAAAACTCCATCTAGTCTGGAAAAAACTTTTAAAAAATCGGGTTAAAAAGAATTTGCCCTCACAAATATTGAAGGAGCGTAAATTTAAGAGAGATTTGGACAAACTGTTCAACGTTGCACATTTTCGTTCTGCCCAAAATGTTAACGAACTTGAGCGGTTATTTTTGCTATCACACGTTTCGATTATTTCTCCATTGTGACGGCAACTTCTTTTAAACCCGATTTTTCAAAAGTTCTTTCCAGACTAGATGGAGTTTTATTAATTTCAAGATTGCGTTATTCAGTCGACGTGTTGGAATTTCAGCACATTTCCATTGTTCGAAAACTTCATTCATCGTTTCGTGTGCTCTTCGACGTATGGTCAGTTTTTCTCTGTTATGTTTGTAAAAAAACAAACTCAAAACTTTCCGATTTGACGGTAAATGACGGGTACTTATTTTCGGAATTTCCTTGCCGATTAGCCAAATTGTCTTGTCTTCATTTTTCCGAGCCATTGTTTAAAATTGTCTTTAATTGAGTCACATTGAGAAAAAAACAACACCACGATGCGCGATGTTATGCACAGTGGCTGGGAAGAAATATAAATGAATTTAAAGATAATATAAGTGTAGCATTTTGAAAATGTAATTTATGAATAAAAGCTTATAATTTAATGTTTCGTAAAAAGTGCGAAATGTTAATGCGTATAAATAAATCTACATGAATAAAGAGAGTAGTATAGACGCCATTATTGATCTACCTGGATTTTAATTGTGAATATTGAAATCTTTTCAAATTGTTAGAGTTTATTTTTGTTACGAAATAGCTGCTGGATGTGATTTTTATCCGTAACCCGAAGCCGTGACTATGCTTAAATGCAATACGTTCGTTAAAAAAAATTCAAATACAAAAAAGTCGAGATAGCCACCTCTAAAAATTGAGTGACCGCGCCCATCTTTTTAGAGAAATTTTCTTTTATTAGTGCCCAACAATAGCACGAGAATCCCGAAGGAAAAAAAATAATTTTTTTTTTTTTGAATCAGTCTAATATATATATATATATATATATATATATATATATATACATACATATATATTCTATATACACGTGCGTGCGTGTGCGTATGTGTGTATATGTGTGTGTGTGTGTGTGTGTGTGTGTGTGTGTGTGTGTGTGTGTGTGTGTGTGTGTGTGTGTGAAATAGTTACATTAAACAGGCTTCTCTAGAGCACCAAGCGATTACACACACACATCAATAATCCATAAATATATATGGAATGTACAACGCGCATCTCTGTATTCCCTCTCTTGGCCATGTACCACTCCAATTTCTGCGCGACCTCCCGAAGCCCTGTTACACTCCGCGGCGTCATTCTCATCCATGTATCACTGTACATATATATATATATATATGTACTTTACATATATATATATATATATATATATATATATATATAAAGAGCAATGTATAGTTTAATGGACGCACGTACTCTCCTGTTCCGGGGGAACACGTGTTTTCCCTCGCTAATTTTCTACAGCATACTACATTTAAATATTTATTTGCGGCAACGAGTGTACAAACAGAACATTCTCTGTTTTTTTTTTTTTTTCGTTTTTTGGGAGGAGCGACAAGCATCGCATTTTCACACTTTTATCGCGGCGAAAGAAAAAAATTGACACGCGATTTCACGTTGTGCATATGTACATATATGTACATGTGTGTGTGTGTGTGTGTGTGTGTGTGTGTGTGTGTGTGTGTGTGTGTGTGTGTGTGTGTGTGTGTGTGTGTGTGTGTGTGTGTGTGTGTGTGTGTGTGTGTGTGTGTGTGTGTGTGTGTGTGTGTGTGTGTGTGTGTGTGTGTGTGTGTGTGTGTGTGTGTGTGTGTGTGTGTGTGTGTGTGTGTGTGTGTGTGTGTGTGTGTGTGTGTGTGTGTGTGTGTGTGTGTGTGTGTGTGTGTGTGTGTGTGTGTGTGTGTGTGTGTGTGTGTGTGTGTGTGTGTGTGTGTGTGTGTGTGTGTGTGTGTGTGTGTGTGTGTGTGTGTGTGTGTGTGTGTGTGTGTGTGTGTGTGTGTGTGTGTGTGTGTTCATATATTTATATATATATATATAATTAAATTGTTTTAATTTATAATTTAATCTGCATATATGCGATGTGGAACCTGCCGCTACGAAGTTTATTTTGAGGCTGGTGGATATGTCATACACGCAGGAGCTTCCGTGAAACAATTTTCTTGCCGGTTTCATTGAGCCAGCGGCCCGTCCCCCGCCGCCAATTCCCGTATAGCGCGAAAAGAGCTCATCTCTGTTTTATCTCGTTCAATCGTGAGTACACACGAATTATTCGGAAACGCGTAATTTTCACATCGCGAAACACTTCACCCCGGATGAGCCAATCAATTTTCCGCGGGACATGAATGTTTGCGAAAACGAGAAAGATGCATGCGAGGACATATTACATGATGTATGTGTTTGTATATGGAGACACGGATATACATATGCTATTTATGGACGATCTGTGAATTACATTCATTGGTCAATCGATGAAGCGTACAATTGACTTTTTATTTCACAAAATATTTTATTTGTTATTCATTGGCCGCAGAAGTAGGATGCATGAATTATTGAAAACATTTTTGGATCAAGGTCAATCTGTGAATTACATTTATCGGCCAATCGATGGAGCGTACAATCAACTTTAAAAAAAAATATTTTATTTAATATTTATTGGCCGAAGAAGTAGGATGCATAAATTATTGAAAATATTTTTGGGTCAAGGACTTTTTCTTTTTTGGAATCTACAATGGTGCTGATTTAGAGATTGGGCCATTATTTTACTGTCACTATTTCAAGTCAGACGTTGATAAATTACACTTGTTCGGTGGTGTAAGGGAGTCGTGGGCAATTTCGAAATTCCATGTTGATTTGTGGTCGCGAGAAAAATTGTTGGTGGAGTCGTTGCAAGATTGCGCATGTAATAATCATCGTAGCAATCGACAAATGAGTGAATAAATAGGTGAATAAATAAATGTGTTAGTAAATGGTTAAATAGTTTAGTGAGTGAATAAATTTATCGATCCATAAAAGAATAATTGAATAGGTGCGGAATAATAAAACAAACAAATTAATGAATCAGTGAATAAATAAATAAATGAATGAATGAATGAATGCATGTATAAATGAACGAATAAATTAACGAATAAATGAATGAATAAATGAATAAAAGGACCGATGAATAAGTAGATGAATAAATGGATCAATTAACGAATAAATAAACGAAAAAATCAACAAATGAATAAATAGATGAATAAATGGATCAATTGACGAATAAATAAATGAAAAAATGAACAAACGAATAAATGAATAAGCATTCAAATACAAAAATTAAAGAGCTCCACAACCTTCTAATTGCACTTCCAAACGAATGCTCTGACCAAAGAACGTCAAGAACCGTCCTCAAAGAGAAAAAACATCACCAGCAACGTAGTCGAGCTCCGAAATGAAAGCCAGAGGCGCGTCAGCGAAAAATTCGTTTCCCTGAACTTCCGGCACCCGGAAATCCGCCGTGAATTTCAGCTGGCCAGCAGCTTTACATTTTCCACCTTCAGGGGATGATCGAGGCGCTTAGCTTTAGTTTTTCGTCGTTCGCTGCAAGATGTCTATCGGAGCCGCGCGCCGCGTACAATTTAATTAAGGGATAAGGTGGGGAAGAAAAGGACGATTGTCCTATACACAGATTATATATATATATATATAGGTAATCTAAGCTGCGCGCAAAAAAAGAACGGCGCTGGCGGAAGCGGGGGCAAGGGATTGGCGGATGGTGGAGCTCGAATGTTTCGTTTTCGCAACTGGAGTTACCTACTGGATTTAATTAGTGCCAGGTAGTTTCTGTCGGAAGCTGGAAATGCTGTCCGCTAGCGAATACACGTATATATATATATATATATATTTATATATATATATATATATATATTAAGGAGGGCGAACAGAAAAGCTATACCCTCGGTATATGAAGAGGTCTGAAAAACGGCGGGTTTCTTTGCCCGTGCGCTGGTAAATGTTCTTCCATGTGGAAAACGAACGAGTCGTGGTGTAAATATATATATATATATATATATATATATATATATATATTCGTAGAATTGGGCCATTTTCTTCTGCCATGTTTACTCCTCTCGTCTTCGTAAAAAAACATACAAACACACCCACACACACACACAGAAAGTATCCCTCTTAATGAAAAACGTATAAAACGTGAATTACCCGACCAATTCAGAAGATCCCGAGACCCCCCTGCCCTCGCGCTCTCCTCGCCCGGACACACTCAAATATAGGTACAGTATTTTTCATTACGTGTATATGCATGGGCTGCGCCGTATATACATATACGTCTCGAAAAGAAATATGGCCGTGTCTAAATTAACATAAGTAAACATGCAAATAACATAAATATTTGCGAACGGGTTACGACGGGCAAACGCCTCACGGACTCGGTCCCACGTTATTAATAAATTATGAAAAATTACGTCTCTTCGACTGTCAGAAATATTTTGTTTTCAATGGTCGACAATTTTTTTAAATGTAATTAAGAAAACTAGTTTATTTTTTATCAACAATATTTTATTATCGTAACTATTAAAAAGATGTTATTCTCAATGATTAATTTTTTTTTTTCATTGTCAGAAATATTTTACTTTATTATCGAATAATTTTATTTCCAACTATTGAAAATATATTATTTTCACCTATTGAAAATGTTTTATTTTTTATTATCCAAAATATTTTATTTTCCACTGTTAAAAATATTTCAATGCCGACTATTATTAAGAATTCGCAATTTCGAATGCCTCGCGCGGTGTCCATAGTACCTAAAAGTGCAAACAGTATACGAACAAATAAGAAAGATCACTACGACGCAATGCTAAAAAAAAACATCTCTATTTCCATATCCTCATGCGGGATTTGTGAAACATGCGACGAAGAATATTGGGCATATGAAACGCGCGTTTTTTCGTAAAAAGTTGACGTGACAATTTTGTCGATAAAACAACAACCGACCCCATGGTGCCGGGGGCTCAGCGTGCGCTCGAAGCAAACGTCATTGGCGATCTGATGAAAAATTTCACCGTCAAAAATCTGTGATCGTTTTCGATTTTTTTTTCGCTTGGAGAGCTTCGTTTATTCACG
>OZ023318.1:49578809-49608809 GCA_964007375.1 Ophion obscuratus
GATATTTTTTCGTAATTCATTGCAAAGTAATTGCAGTAAAATAATAATTGGCTAATAATTTTTGTTGGTTCATTTTGGCAATCAATTAAAAAGTAATTGAGGCATTAGTTTTGATTAGTGTAATTTATAAATTATATTTGTCCGACCTAAATTCGGTATAAATCAGTATAATTCGTAAAATGTATGAAATCACATTTGTCCCAATCAAAAAATCAAATTTAAATAAAATTACCCTGGCACCGACGTATGCATTGTCCCTAAGCAGCGAAAATTAGTTTCTAATTGCGTTTGCATTTTGATCTCAGATAACAATCTCAAAAAACTGTTCAAAAAACATCCACATCCAAAATCTATAAAAAAAGATGAAAAAAAAACAGATTACCCAAAATTCCGAAGGTCACAATTCACGTGACAATATTCAATCATACGAAACGGCGTACAATTCTCTCGAGCGAATTTCGCATCTTTATCGTGGGTGGATAAAAAATGTGTGGCGCATCAGGAGTGTCGAACACGTGGGAAAGAAAAATATTCCCGGGGCTGGAACGTAACGAATTTTATATCAGTATCGCCCGGTCGACCCGGATCAAAAACATGCACATGCACATTGTCTCCATGAATTTATCCTGGCGCGTACGTTTGCGCCGAGTCAAAGAGTCGTGGCCTCTTGTGCTTTGAGAGCGACTTGTGGCGAGTTACGCCCTTTCGTCGATCGAGCCTTGATCTGCACATACAACTAGGTCTTCCTGTCTGTGTGCTGTGCACGACCAGACAACTTGTGCGAAATAATTAACAACCATTCTGGAGACATGCACGTCTGGGTCTCTCCAGAGGCTCCTCAAAATTTCGGGCTCCGTGCACGCACTTGCGCGCGACGACCACTTCAAATATTTAGCCGTGCGACGACGATTTGACAAACTGCCGGAAGGAGAGATTCGTGCAGGAGCGTGATCATCCACCTCGGTATTTCTGGCGCACCAAATTCACAAAAACGCCGTCAAGCTCAAAATGTAGTCCTTTGGAATGAAAATTCATTTTTGGAATTGACCAAATGTTTTTCTTCGCTGTTATGGGCCACGAGAGTCGCTCGAACTATCAACATTTGACGAACCGTCGAATGCTTGCTCGTCGAAAATTCGACTACATTTAACGGCGGGGTAAAGTTAATTCGGCGAAAAAAAGGCATGTTTTTAAGATTTTTTTTGGCGTAACGAATAGTGTTCGTTTATTGAAAAATTTACATATAATAAAGTAACATTTGAACAACATTCTCCTAAATTTGCATTGCAAAATATTCAAAATTGAGCGAGTGAAAATTAAACCCCGGAGGCGCCTCGAAAAAAAGTTGGTTTGCGGTGTGCACCATAACTCGCAACAGAATCATTTGAAACAAAAAAATCAAAATGCATTTGTTAAAGGAGATGTTTCTCGAGGTAATGACGGGAGGATTTTTTTTTTCGATTTTTCGATTTTTCGTAGCACTTGGAAGCCAAAAACCCGATTTTCGCTAAAAAATCGGCTAATTTGTTGTTGAAAAATTAGTAATTATTTTTAAAAAAACAAAAAAGCTCTCGACAATACCTGGTAAATTATGTGAAGAAGTACTGTGCAAAATTTCAAAGCGATTGGTCCAGTATATTTTGAGTTATCGTGCACACGGACTTCAAATATGACAAGTCTCAAAAAAACGGTTTGAAAAACGCAGAAGAGAAGAGAACGGCATGGAGCAATAGACGCTCAAATACTCATAACTTCGTCAATTTCACTCCGATCGACTTGAAATTTTAACACAATATTCTTGATATATTATGCATTTTTTTTAAAAAATGAAAAAAAAATTTAAATACTTTACCCCGCCCTTAAAAATGAACGACAGCCTTTCGTCATTTGTTAATCATATATTATATTATATTATATTATATTATATTATATTATATTATATTATATTACATTACATTATATTACATTATATTATATTATATTATATTATATTATATTATATTATATTATATTATATTATATTATATTATATTATATTATATTATATTATATTATATTATATTATATTATATTATATATTATATTATATTATATTATGTTATGTTATATTACATTATATTACAATTGCGTTCAAAATTGAACCTAAAAGCTTTTCGTTATTCGGTTATTTTGGCGATTTCGCGGATCTGGGTCGGTGCTATTCGCGTGCAGTATGCACTTATAAATAAAACTCGACATTCGATCAGTAAATGTCAATGCTTGATCATCGACAATGGATCGTGAACATGATTGACAATATCGCGGTTTATTCGTGTGTGCTTAATTTTTTTTTCTTTCCAATTATCATCCGAAGCTATTGATTCCAGTGTGTAAATTCGTGTATAAAAGCGCGTGTTCATCTACGTATCATACGTTCGCATATTGAAATAAAAGCTCTCCCATCCATCAGGGCCGTAGACTGCTGCTTTTCACTCACGTCATTCCCACACGTTTGTATACATTTTTCGTGCGAGCTTTAAAACTCGTTATGCACACTCGACAATGCGGATTCATCACTCTTACCCTCTCTCTCTCTCTTTCTCTCTCTCTCTCTCTCTTGTCAGCGCTCGTCCACGTACTTTTTTTTAACGGAGTTCCCGCGAATCTTTTCCATTTTCAACGAGACTGTTCTGCGTCAACCACACACGCCATTATAGTGATGCGGGAGGGGAGAGAGAGAAAAAGGATGTGGCGATTCCATACACGGGGATCGAAATCCCCTAGGAGGAGCGTGCGATAAATAGAATAGGGTGAATTTATATGTCGGTATGTTCCGCGATTTAATTTGATTTAATTTCATTTCGGAGGAGAGAGTGAGAAAGAAATTAATTTATCGATTCGTGTGATTTGGATTGATGCTTTCCTCACTACCTTGCGGTAAATAGAGATAATGTTGGAAATAACAAAATAGAGTACGTGTATTCTATGTTGTTATTTCTCGTTATTTTTTATTTCTATTTTGTTATTTCTTGTTGTTTCTATTTTGTTATTTCACTATTCTTACGTTTTCAAGAAAACCTAAGAATAGTGCTCGAAATCATAAATGAGACGAATGGGAGAATAGAAAATAATGTATAATGAGAGAGGGATAGGGAGAGATTGATTGATTGTTTGATGGTTTATTATATGCCTCGAACATGATGTGTCAAGTTACTAGTCTCTGATACACTGTTTATATTACTTTGCTTCAAAATGTTCAATTAAAATTTTTAAATTTATTTTACTTATGTTTTTACATAGTGTTATTTCTTGTTATGTTATTGTTACTTTTGTGTTATTTTTATTTGGATAAGATCGCTTCTCTGCTTGTTTTGTTATTGTTTATGTATTTATTATAAACTTATTATGTGTTTTCTTATGTATTATATAATTTGTATTATATTACTATGCGAATGCGAATTACTATGCCATTTATGATTTTAATCTTATTGTTTCTTTCTGGATGCTCATCATCTTTGTATACTTTACTTGTTATTTTTGTTATTTTAATTACTTTGAGAGGTATTTTTAACGCGTTTTATACTTTATTGATTTTCTTTCACATGTGCCTTGTTTTCTAAAGCTAAACGCGTTAAAAATACCTCTCAAAGCAATTAAAATAACAAAAATAACAAGTAAAGTATACAAAGATGATGAGCATCCAGAAAGAAACAATAAGATTAAAATCATAAATAGCATAGTAATTCGCATTCGCATAGTAATATAATAAAAATTATATAATAAATAAGAAAACACATAATAAGTTTATAATAAATACATAAACAATAACAAAACAAGCAGAGAAGCGATCTTATCCAAATAAAAATAACACAAAAGTAACAATAACATAACAAGAAATAACACAATGTAAAAACATGAGTAAAATAAATTTAAAAATTTTAATTGAACATTTTGAAGCAAAGTAATATAAACAGTGTATCAGAGACTAGTAACTTGACACATCATGTTCGAGAAGTTGCGCAAAAAGAGAGACATAGAGAGAGAGAGAGAGAGAGAGAGAGAGAGAGAGAGAGAGAGAGAGAGAGAGAGAGAGAGAGAGAGAGAGAGAAAGAGAGAGAGAGAGGGAGGGAGGGAGAGAGAGAGAGAGAAATGCACAACGAAAGACAATGGCTCCATATCGTAAACAAATATTTTACCGTTTCCGACATTTTGAATTTTGATGACTTTTAATGCATATTGCACAATGCATTTTTCGTTGCACTCGATGTAGACAAAATTTTCAATGCATGCCAGACTCATATAATTATTGATTACGATGCAGCTCGCATCAGTTTATTGCAATGAAAAGGTTTTTTTTAAAGCATTCAGTCTATGAAAATCACTGGAGCGTCTTTGAGAATTCTCATTAGAGATCTACAGCCTAAATCTACAAAAAAAAATGAACACTAATAATAATAAAGAAAAAGTGAAAATCAATTATCGTTCCGTTGTAAGGTCGCAAACTTCGAGTTCATATTGATCGCGGCGAGAAACGGATGTCTCGCTGCCACGGTCCAGATATCCGTAACGAGGTCGAGTCCGCATTCCGCACTTCGAACTTTCACAATTTCTTTTTCACTGATGAAACGTCACTGATCGACGTGCCTACGTGCACGTAATGCCGTTGCCTCCCTATTCGAACAAAAGCACACGGAAAACTCTCGACCACTTTATTGGAGAAAGCTGTAGATTTTCGAAAACAAACATCATATTACTTTATTCGTGATGGATTAAAATATTTTTGATGACGTTGATGATATTAATATTATTTTGTCACGTGGAAAATCTTTTTGAGGGCAATTGACAATTGGTTATTGAGATAAAAGATTATTGAACAGAGGAATAAACGTCGTGTGGATTTGTTTGGAATTGTTTGAGTTCCTTTTTTTAAACCAATGAAGTTTTTTTGGAGATTTAACTGTCTTATTGCCATTGATGTTTTCTCCCCCTTAAGGTAATTGATTTTTTTCCCTTGGTCTTCCGAAACGTTGTTGAGTTTCTCGTCAGTGAATCGGAAACTCGTGATTTTCTTGATTCACTTTACGAGCCTCGTATTGTCAAGCAAAAGATCGCTGTCATAATCTGACAGTTGACAGCCTCACTGAATATCCGCCATTTGTGAAATTCCGTAAATAAGTAATTTTTCATGCCTGAGATCCTTTCTTGATTTACTTTACGAGCCTCGTGTCGACAAGCAAAAGATCGCTGTCATAATCTGACAGTTGACAGCCTCACTGAATATTCGCCATTTATTAATACTCCGAAAATAAGTAATTTTTCACGCCTGAGATCCCATTTGCCGAATCGTATATTCACGTTTCGTGCCCGGATAATTTCGCCGTTCGCGCTCGCTTTAGCATATTGCTGATTGACGTCCCTCCTTCGATCGGTAATTAATTTATGAGTTATAGCAAACGAACGACGTTCGAAATAGTTGCAATTTCGAATTCGTACTCTACGGTTTGAGTGACGTATCGATTTATCGAATACGCGAGTTGCTAATGATTAATCGCCGGCGAGATCCATTATCCTGCAATTACACATATTCGCGAAAATTCATAATTGCATTGTGGAAAATCGAGACCGCGATTTCGCGAAGGAAAATACGGTTCGTGATAAAATCTGCAAGATCGTTATTTTGGATAATCAAAATGAATGAATAATTTGGTAATTGTGAAATCAATCAAATCGATTGTTAAATTCGTTCAAGCAATTATTGAATTCATGGAATGAACAAATTTTCGTAATCGCATGAAGAAAAAGTCGCAACTACAGAGTGTGATTCGTGTATCGAAATCTGCAAAAATTATTTTTTGGATAATAATAATGAAGCCAAATTGATAGAACGAATTTTCGAAATGTCCAGAATTTATTGTCAGAAGGGAAATATCTATTTCTTCGCAGCCAAATGCTCTGTGGCGAAACGATCGCGACCGCTATTTGATCACATTCGATCTTCGGCAAATAGCGAACCGTTCTGAAGCGAAACCGTTGGAAACAGAATATATACAAATAATCACGGAGATATCTACATGGCAAATGTTTATACAGAATTTCCTAGGATCCTGGCACGATCCCAGCGCAGCAATTGATCTACGAACTGGCTGTGCGCGTGGTATGTTCAAGGCAAACCAACACCCGAGCTCCTGTAGTCGGGGGAATGGTCGATTGACCAATGCGGTTGGTTATGGGAGCAATACGAGCGAAGAGCGATACGTTCTCGGTATACTTGGTTAATAACTCCATATAAACGCTCATTAGCCTTTGCCAATCGTTCTTATACGTATGCATGCACAAGTTCGGGTGTATCAAAGGGCTCAATGGCTCTGTGTGCCCTCCGTCTCTCTCGCTCATTCAAAGAGAGAGAGCTAGAAAAAGAGAGCGAAAACTGAAGGTTCTGTCCATTTTTCCCTATTTTTTTATCACGATTTTAGCGATCTCCTGTGTCAGGCAGCGTTAGCCCGGGCCAGAGCTCGAAGCTCAGCTCGAAGCTCAGCTCGAAGCTCAGCCTCGGTTAGCACGCCATCTAGCGAGCACAGCGCCAGTTTTGCCGCGTTTCTCGATGGTCACCCTCACTGGCAACAGTTTCCCACTGTTTCCATGTGCTCTGGTGCGAATGCGTTCCAGCAGTGCACCGGAAAACGAATGGCTGTGGGCAACTCTCGGGAGGGCCTCCGAGGAACCGAAAATAGTGTCGAAATAATTGCGCGATAAAAGGGAAAGGGATGAGCTCATAAAAGTCCCCAATGGCATGCAAGGGAACATTGAAAATGAAAAAAAAATTTGCTCGCTCAACACATCGAATAATAATCGGGTATTAGGATGTGCCCACAAGAGAAAATACGTTTCACGATCACACCCGCAACCGCACACTTTTACCAGGCTTCATTACCGCCGGCGGTTTTCGAGACCGGGCGGTTAACGAAGGGTTCACCAGCGTGCCCACTAATTGCTACGTTCTTGATAACGAAGCAAAGATGCATTACAACCCCCTCCCGCCTCGGCGCCCTACCCCTTGGCAACGAAACTAAGGCAAAGAACGCTTCGAATTTTTCCGATAATAGGACATTTCGAGGCTGTCTGGGAGAAGACAAAATGAAGAGAAAAAAAAAAATTGCGCGTGCAACACTTTGTTCCACGTTTTCCAATCGCGTACCGGATGCACGCTCTTGACAAAGGCGGCAAACGTTGAACATGGTGTGAAATAAAAGAGACATGTCGTTTTTTTTTTCGACGCTGCTCGCCGTCGCGTCGAACGCGCTGACGAGGGAATGCTTTTTTTCGATTTCTTAAGGCCTTAGGCCACTCTAGAGGCCGAAAAAATAGGCTTTTTGGAGGTTTTTTTTTCAGAAAAACCCCAAAATAAATCGAGATTACAAAAAAGGGTATTTATCATACATAGCAGTGACTGTATGCAATAATTTTTTTGAAGCGATTAATTTCAAAATGGCGACTGGGCAGTATTTTTGTGATGACGTCTCCGTTTTTCCAGGGTCCACGGCCGGACAAGTAGCTCCTGAAATTTTTAAACTATAACGAGCCAATGATTTTTTTTCTCGATTATATATGATAACCTATAGAAGTACGTAGGATTTTTTACGATATATTGATTTTTGGCCAAATGGCGCACTTCTTAAGTGGAAAGTGAAAAATTTGCCTACAAAATTGTCAGATAATTGTTAATAACGAATGAACTATGCAATATAAAAAAAAATCCTACGTACTTTCATAGACAATGTATTAATCAAGATATTCGACATTTCAAGTGAATCGGTTGAAAATTGTCTGAGTTATGTTTCAGACCAACTTAAAAAATGCAGTTTTGAGATAAACGCGTTTGATGTTTTGAGTAGTTCGCTGCGGACCAGGCGGCCTTGTACCAAAATTCTAAAACCGAGTACTTAGAGATTTTTCTTGACCATAATCTTTTGGAACATTATTTTTGAGGCCCTGGGGACCATTAAAAAATCGATTTTTCGAAAAGTCTAGAGTGGCCTAACCCCTTAAATTCGGAGCCGTTATAAATTGTACAATTTATGTTGCAAAATGACTGAAAATTATACTTAAACGATGTCGCGTTCCAAATTGTATGCTTTTGCAAATTTGTATCTAAAAATTGTTATTGAGACTATATACTTTGGTCGTACTCTACAAAATTTTCTAAATTAAAATCATATACTTCAGTCCTAATTTTCTATTCGAAAATGCTTTCAAAATTAGGGACAATTTTATATTGCACATGATTTTTGACAAACCACATATAAATTAACGTAAAAGTTAGATAATATTATTAATTTTCTACTGTTCAAATTATGCTTCGATATATTTTTGTATTTCGAAATTGTTATTAAAATCATATAAATCGATGAATTTCCTATTCAAAATAATGAAAATAAAACTTTTCCAATACTTGATATTCCATAATGACTAAAAACAATACCTCAGTAATTCTGCCCCCCCCCCCCCAATGATAATAAAAATCACTCTTCAACAATCTTCCATTCCAAAAAACTCGCCACCGCAAAAATGCCCCTCACTGAACTCTCTCGAACCGTACCGAGAACCACAATAATCCAACAATCGTTCTCGACTTCCGCTCCAGTTTTCACCGCCACGTTTTTTTCTTTTTTCAACCTCGAGCCATTTTTCCCCAGGCAGTAATTTCGCCAGGTATTCTCGGGAAGTACGGTCGAGTTTGTTGGACCGATCGGGCTCTCCGATAGGGGATTTTATTACGATCAAAGGAAAGTTCTTATTTAAGAAAAGCTCTGTGGGGTCGCAGTGCCCTCCAGTCTCTCTTCTCGCCACGCGGTCGGGAGCAGGGTAGACTGATTGGCAGGGATGCTTGGGGCGAATCCAGTGCTCGTTGCCCCGCTGTTAGTTCGCCTGACATCGTTGATTTCCAGATACAAGATGGACCCTGCAGACGAAACCTCCCGTCTGTATACACGTCAGAAGCTTTTGCAGTGGTATAACACGAGTACGACGCGCCACAGCCAAGTCTGATCTGGTAAGGACGAGATAGACCCTTTCGCGAATGTCGACGAGAAATCGTTTTATGAACGCGCTGACGAGCACGAATTGTTACCTCCGGTGTTATATATATATATATATATATATATATATATATATATATATATATATACACACAGAGAAGGAAAATTGGAAGGGAAGGTTATTGCCCGTAACGAAAGTTCACTCGCTCGAAACAAAAAGCGATCGTCCTCGTAGACGCAATTTCTGTATGTAGCTAGTTTACCAGATACATGTGTATATATATATATATACATATATACATATATACATATACATACATACATATATATATATATATATATATATATGTTTATTGATTTTTATTATTTTCTTTCATATACAAAGCTATGCAGCTCAAATGTATATCTGCGAGTATATACGTGCATGGGTGTTCTCAAAGCAGGAAAGAAAGAGACGAAGATCCTTAAGAGGACGACCTACGCAGAGCTTTCTCGTCAATATCTTCAGAATTGACGAGCAGTCGCTTTGATCATCATCGTCCGGAAACTTCTTTCGTCTCCATTACATATCAATTTGAAACTTGTTTAATTCAGCTTTTGTTTGGGAACTCGAGCTCTCGGGGGCCTGCATACTCTTTCCTTAATTGATCAAAGAGGCACAATTTGCGAAATTTTTACCGAGAGTTCAATGATCGGGGATTGCATACCGATGATGGAGATGCTTAGCATGGGCTTGCCCAGTATGCAGGTAATCGCAGAAGTTTGGTGTATGTATGTGGATTTTTTTATTCAAGTGGACTTTTTGGGAAAACTTATTTAGATATCGGGATGAATCAAGCATTTTCTGAAAAGAACCTGAAGAGCTTTTCTGAAAACCCAATAAGTTTGTGTCACTTGAAGAAGATCGATGCTATGATTATTTGGAATTTCGTAGCTTTTTGGCGATTCCGGAAAAGTGGAGAAGGGAGTGAAAAATATTTTTTTAGCGAATTTTAAATCGCTTTGAGGGCCTTTCTGGGTGGGGAATTTTTCGCGAATTGAGAATGGCACCGAGTTTTTGTCGGAAACTCAAAGTCGCGCCGGCTAAATGCAAAAAACGTATTTTCACCTAATTTGACGATTTTTAATAGAAGTTTTGGGTTTGGGGGGAAATTAATGGTGAATTTGTATTGAGGGGGTAAAATTGCAGCGATGTAGAATTAGGAAAAGAATATTATAAATCCATAAAATGTTCTCATCTTGGTCGAAAATAAGTGGGGTCACTGAATCGTCGATCATTTTCTTTTCGTTCAGATTTGGAACTCCGCTTTGTACGCATTCTCTTCGCAATCGTTTGCTCTTCGAAATGCCGCTTGATTTGTCGAGCTACCGGTATTTTTCGATTTTTGACAGAATTTCAAATTCGGAGATTGATTTTCCCGAATTTTTCGATACTCTAAACATGAATTTAGAGTTTGTAGAAATATTTTGAATCAGCATACACATTTTAAACACAGAAAAAGACTGTCGTAAGGAACTTCAAGTAAAGAATTTTTACCCCCTTAAGCATGCTATCTCGCAAAAATAAAAAATATCTAAACTCCGATTTCATCCCGCCTTCAAAGTGTTACCCGTTTCATTCAATTCAATGCACTCCTTTTAAATGTGGGTTGAGAGGAAGCAAAACAAAGGGGTAGTTCATCCCTTAATTTGTTTATCTTTTTCAATGTACTTATAGTGGATTTCTGATCGTTTTGCATGCGAAGAATTTTCTTTTGGCACTGAAATCGACGGACTGACAAATCAACCCTTGACATGCTTCACTCTAAGGGGTGGTTCCACCCCTTGAAACACTTTTTCCGCCAATAAAAAAAATACGTGTCTAATTATTTGTTATGCTTTACCATGTACATGAGTTTTAACAAAATCAAAGGCGGACACAAAAGTGATGTTCTTCGTAAGGCTTACCCTAAGCACGACCCAAACTTTATTTTCAGCTCGCGATCGTCATAAAATAATAAAAAAATATTCAAACGTATTAAATGGATTCTTGAAGCGATCGTATTAATGTCATCGCACTTATTAATTCCCTCGTGCGAGTTCACTCTAGTGACTTTCGTTTACGACGCAGACAAGATTAAAATCACTCGACACGCATATGGAACTTGCACTTTCCAAAGTGTGGGTCGTTTACGAGGCCTGCATGTGCATCACGGAAGTTGCGAATAAATTTCATACACGTGAATAAATTTCGCCAAGTTGTGGTCTCTTTTCCGATCTCAGCCTCGCAATTGATTATTAACGATGGTACGAGTGACTACTGGGACGAGAAAGTCCTGGAGAAAGTCGAACATTGATATTGTAGTCTCGTCTCATCGTATATGGGTCCATATATGGACAAAAACAAACTTAGCGATGTATGTAGCGTGAGAGAGAAAGAACGAGAGCAAGAGAGAGAGAGAGAGAGAGAGAGAGAGAGAGAAATTACATGAAAATGTATGCCCCAGCACGTTATGGGGCAAATTTACAAAAGGTAGTGCAGAAAAGAATTACATTAATTTACATAAAATAAATGAGATTTGAAAAAATATGCTATTTTAATTTGTAAACTAATCAACAATGAATAAAATAGTAGCTATAAGAATGAAATAGTAGGCAGCAGCAATAATTTTTTTTAAACAAGGTAGTGGTGATTGAATAATAATAAAAATGGAAAATTAGTAGAAAGTCGTGATAATAGAATAATACAAATTAAAAAGTAAAAAAAAGTAGTCACAATAAGATAATAACCAAAATTCAAAATTCAAACAAAGTAACGATGATAAAATAATAATAATAAATCGAAATCAAAATTCGTCATAATAAAATAATAATCATGATTAAAAAGGAAAAATTGAAAAAAAAGTAAGTAGTAACTAATTTGTAAACAAATATGTATATATATGTAAATAATTTGTGAACTAATCGACATCAATAAAATAGTGGCCATAAGAATGTAATAGTACACAGCAGTAATGATAAAAAAAATTAAAGACGGTAGTGATGATAGAATAATAATAAAAATCGAAAATTGAAAGAATATCGTTATAATAAAATAATAATGAAAATAAACAATTTTAACAAAGGTAATAAAATAATAATAATTCAAAATCAAAGATCAAAAAGAAATTGGTCACAATAAAATAATAAAAAATAATAAAACTAGGATCAAGAGAGAGAGAGAGAGAGAGAAATGATTGCCATGACATTTTTCACCGCGCCGAAAAACGAGCGGAGAGAGTACGTGGCCGGAAATTTCCTGGCATTCGCGGGTTTTCGACAATATCTCGCGGCTTTCCGCAGCCTCGAATATTAAGTTCGTGATTGATGAGTGACGATGCCGAATGGCGCTGCTCCTACTGCCGGCTCTACGTCTATATATCGACCGGATTCGCGATCGTTTGGTTCCGTCCATCGCACTGCAGCGATCCCATACACTTCTCTTTTCTCTCTCTCTCTCTCTCTCTCTCTCTCTCTCTCTCTCGGTTTTTTTTGGACCAGCGCAATTTCGCACATTTCCGCCCAACGCAATCTCCCGATTCGCCGGCGAGTACGCGGGTGTGATGGCATTTTTTCCTCTCGCGTTTTTTTTTTTTTTTTTTTTTTTTTTTCAATCGCTCGGGAATACTTCCGTGTGGAAGCGAGTGAAGGAGGGCCCTATTGCAGCGCGGTATCGGGTGGGGAAACGATTGCAGTTGCGCCCTTAGGTTTGCCAGGCGATTGGCAAGTGACAGGTCGAAGGCACTGCGCTCGATAGTCCACCGCGGGCGGCTCAACGACCACGCGTTATTCGCGATCAATTCGAGGCGTCGGGAGCGACCGCGAAACTCGTGCGGGATAAATTGAAGATCGTTTTTTTGCCCCGGCTGGAGGGGTTGGTCTCTCGGTGCGCGAAAACTCCGCGACACGGGACGAAAATCCCATAATTCTCCTTCTCGGATACGACGTTAAGTTTCGCATCGTCGAAATGGAAATTATTATTTTTTTTTTGCCAATTGTTTCTTCGGCGATATAGACTGAGACTAACGAACGTTTTGTTTTTGTTTTTTGTTTTTCGAATCTTCACTACTTGCGTTTGGGCTAGATGTTAATCCGGTGCCCGGAGTCCGCCGAGTAATCCTTTTTATCGGAAACCACGAAAAAAAAAACTATTTCCGATCATATAAAAAGACGAAATAAAATGAGGGAGGGATTTCCGGGATTCGATTTCATTGTTTTCCGAGGGTGAAAATTTTACCGACTATCCTTAGTCGAGTGCCTTATTGTACGGTGATTTAAATGCCACCCTGGACTGTAATAACCAAGGATATTTAATCGTTACGGATCATCTCGGGAATTATAAATTATAGAATATTTTATAATTCCATTACAATTATAAAATATTCATTTAACAATTGTAATAGAGTTTTTACTCTATTACAATTATTGATTACAATTGTAATAGAGTAAAAACTTACAATTGTTAATATTATGAATATTACAATTGTTAAATGAATATTTTCGAGCAATTATAAAAATAGAGCAAAGTTCCAGCAATTATAAAAATAAATCAATAAATATGAAGATAGTAGTACTAGTATTTATTTTTTCAGGTATACCCCTTCAGGGTGTTTTCACATAGAAGACACTTAATACTTACACGTTGACTCTTACATTTTTTTCTTATTTCTAACTTATGTTCTATTGTCGTTTTGCCTTTCGTTTCGTCTCGCATTCCCTTCCTCGTTTACTATTTCCCCAATTAGTTTCTCGAAGTGTTTTACGTACATGCATAGTTCAGTTACAGGCTCCTTTTTAGGAACCGTCTGTATTTTTCTATCTATTTGCTCTCTTTCTTTATCCCCTATCCATTTTTCAGATGTTCTAATATTTCTTTTGTGATTTTTTCCTTGGCTTTCTCGCACGTAGATATAAGCACTAAGTTTTCTACTTCCTTTTTACAAGCCCTGCATTTGGTGTCACCATATGTTTGGAATTAATAAATATTAATATATTAATTATAATAAAGTTTTCTCTATTGGATAATTATAAAAGTATTATAATATTCAATAATTTCAGATAATCTCTGGAATTACTAAATATTCATATCATAATTATAATAGAGTATATACAATTTAATAATTACAAAAAATATAATATTAAATAATTTCCTATGATCTCTGGTATTTCAAATACCTATTTAATAATTATAATAAAGTTTCTATAATTTAATAATTACAAAATATTATAATATTTAACCATTCAAGATAATCTCTCGAATCGTTGAATATTATTAAATTCGTAGTGAATTGGGAACGTATTCTACACATTTTCGCCAGCCTTTTTAATCCTTCCTCTCTCGCTATCCCTCTTTCCCAATGGATTGCAGTCCACAATGGTTACCGAAATTTGGTAGCTTCTGGTACACGCTGAGAATATAAATTATGCCGGAAAAACAAAGCATCTGTCTGATCCTTTCAAGCTTCCTACTCCATCGACATATATATATATACACACACACACACATCTAATTAGTTAATTCACGCCCGAGGGCTACATAATCTTCGGTACCTCGATTATTTATTATTCATCGTTTATACAGCGTTTTATGAGGCGCAGTTTATATCAACACCCCACCCCCCCCTCATTCACTCCGTGACACATTTTGCTTTCCACCTCACCCTTCGGCTAATTACATACAGATACCATAAATATACACATACCCGTGAACGCTGCGTTCTCTTCGCTCCTCTCTACGCGGCGGACACGGATAACGCGCATCATTTAACATCCCCTGAGCCATATTAATTTCTCGGCTTTTGTTACGTTCTCCGTCGTGTATTCGGCAACCTCTCGCGCCACACTCGTATTTTCATCGTACACGTAGCGTATACGTGTATAAGCGGGCACGTCTAGGGGGGGGGGGGGGGGGGGGTGGTCTATTCACGTTCACGGTATCGATGATGCCACGACGGTACATAACGCGTGAACCATGAACCCTCCTGCGTTCTTGCGCTAAATGATCACTCTATCAGTCTCGGGCTCTATACATGTATCGTCATTTCGCTCCTGCTGTCTCCCGCGTTCGGTCCGGAGGCCCGCGGAGATACGAGACTCGCATGCACGCGGAACTACGTGTCCTGTTCTCGCGCCTCTGTACAGGACGCGCATCATGGATTTCGAGCACGAAGCGAACTCGAACAAATTTTCGAAGTCACGTCCGCAAAGCGTTGACGACATGCATATATATATATATATATATATATATATATATACAGGGTAGATCGAAAAGTGACGTCCAAAAGGAAAATCTAGATACCTAGTATCAATACCTATCCGAATCACCCCCATGTATATTGAACAATCTTTTTTTAGTTTTCGAAAAAAAAAAGCATTTTTTTGTCTTCATTTTTCTCTTTTGTGTGTGTACTTTTTTTGCGATTTTGTCAACTTGTGTTATCATTATTAAATGCAATGTTGAGCGATAGATGAATGACCAACTGAACACTAACGTAAATGCCTTAGATTTTGATCAAAAGTTGAAAAAATGGGTTTGAGAGGATCGGTTACTAAAGTTCGGATGATAAAAAAAAAATACTTATGCTAGTCTCGATGACTGCCGATTGATTTTTAAAACTTCTTAGAGGAAAGTACGTATACAGAAGAGAAGAAAATAATCTAAGCTGCAAGAAAACTCGAAAAAATAACTAAAAAATGCCGAAAGGTGGGGATCGATTAGGGATGTGGATTGGAGAAAATGGTGGGAAATGTAAAAAGGGAAATCACTGTACATGGAAGCTACAATTATACAATAAAACAAATATTTTTAAAAAACTAAAAAATGCTTTTCGCTCGAAACTAAAAAAATTATGTACAATATATACATACAGGGTAGCTCGAAAAGTGACACGAATAGTGGCTTGATCAAAAATATATAAATATATGTGTGTGTGTGTGTGTGTGTGTGTGTGTGTGTGTGTGTGTGTGTGTGTGTGTGTGTGTGTGTGTGTGTGTGTGTGTGTGTGTGTGTGTGTGTGTGTGTGTGTGTGTGTGTGTGTGTGTGTGTGTGTGTGTGTGTATGTGTGTGTGTGTGTATTTTTGGGGTGGCTAGAAAACAAATATATATAGAGGGAGATCGAAAAGTGATACAAGCGCTGGTTCGAAAAAATGTATATATTTGTATATAGAGGGTCGATCAAAAAGTGACATTCAAAAGGAAAATCTGAATGCCTATCAATACCTATCCAAATAACCCCCATATACGTTGTACGATCGTCTTTTAGTTATCGAGAAAAAAAAACTTTCTTCTCTCTTTTGTGCGTGTACTTTTCTCGCGATTTTTTAACTTGTGTGATTTCACAGTTTCACCAACAAACAATCCACCGATCTAAATGAAACAGAAAACCAAAATTCTCTTAATGTAAAGCGATTAGAAATGTACTATAGAAATATTCAAGAAAAGTTTAATCAAAGGGTGACACGCTTTTCTTTTAGGGGTAGTTTACCCCCTTAAAACGGTTTTTTCGCCGATAAAAAAACACGTGTTTAATAGTTTTAAATGCTTTATGACATATATGAGTATCAACAAAATCGAAGGCCGATACTTAAGTATCCTATAATGTTCCTTGTTAGTTTGAAAATGAAGTTGTAGTGCTAAGACTTATGCTCGTAGTTTCAAGGGAATCATTTGCAAACTTAGTCTCTACTAGTTGATAATTTTGTTCTAAAAATCATACCTGGGGCCTCAGGAGGATTCGTACACGAATATTCTCTAACAGGATATTATTCACTGGCTACCAATATAATTTATAAATATCACGAATAATTATAAATTATACGTGTAGCCAGGGTACGTAAGCTCGGAGCTTCGAATTCATTTTTCAAATCCACCTGAATATATTTGAATTCGTCGCGACTACGTTGAAAACACGAGCTTCCACTTGCAAGTCTCAGTGGGTCCTAATTTTACTCACGAGCTGTTAAATCAGACCCCCCCCCGTCGCCATACTCTACGCTTTGTATGCCTTGATCAACATCAAATCTCGCGCGCGATCATGGAACTGCTCTACCGAGAATATTCAAGCTTCTTGGATACAGACACATAGCCTGATGATTTTATGAGCTGGAACGGAAACGAAAATGAGACAGGTTCATTGTGCTCTCACGTGCAATTCGAAAGCGGAGTAACTCGAAATATGTCCCGAGCAGGAAATGGATTCATTCGCCTACGATCCGAATATGCGCGTCCTGTTATAAATGCACGGATGGCCTGAAATAGTTGGGTATGTATAAATAGTTATATACCGAAGATATGACGTACGGTTTAATTGCAAAATAATTACGTGAATAATTAGGCAAAGGAGTCGGCGAGAGAGTGAGCGAGAGAGAGAGAGAGAGAGAGAGAGAGAGAGCGAGAGAGAGAGATTGATTGATTGATTGATATATATTTTATGTCTTGGTCGAAACCTTAAGGCAATATGGTACATAGTGTGTACAGTTCGTAGGAATTTATATAATAAAAATAGAACTAGACATATTATAAATATAAAATTGATATAAAAAAAATTGATAATGAGTAAATAAGCATAACATGAGTATTAAATTTAGCGTGGAATATAAGTAATAAGTAAATTAACCTAAGATGAGTGATCTACAAAATAGAAAAGTCAAATATCAAAATATTTAAAACAATAACGATGGTGATTTTATC
This sequence comes from Ophion obscuratus, assembly GCA_964007375.1. Lineage (NCBI taxonomy): Eukaryota > Metazoa > Arthropoda > Insecta > Hymenoptera > Ichneumonidae > Ophion > Ophion obscuratus. The sequence goes on from OZ023318.1 coordinate 49,596,531, forward strand.
AGTAAAGCTAGAGAGAGAGAGAGAGAGAGAGAGAGAGAGAGAGAGAGAGAGAGAGAGGGAGAGAGAGAGAGAGAATGAGATTGAGATTTATTACTGCTCTAGAAGAAAAGTGTCCTCCTCCAGACCACCTTAGTACATCAAATTGCACATTTAAGGGGTCTTCTCACTTTATACACAAAAAGGCAATTTTCATGAATTTTTTGACGGGTTTATATTATAGATATTGATATAAAAGTTGTTACACTGAATAAAAAAAACTTTCGAAATACGTAAAAAAAAAAATTTATGTATTTATGTAACCCAAACAAACTTTATACGCGTTTTTTTCGAAACAACGTTTTTCGACGGCTTGTTGATAAAATCTGCTAAACTACTGAACCGATCCTTATAAAATGTTAACCACGTATTCTTTACAACTATAGCTATAGTGTATATGAAGGATTTTTTAAAATTTTGATATTTACTATTTTCTTTTGCCAAAAACGGTGAAAATAGGTTTTTTTTTGTTATTTTGAAAAAAGTCCGCCATGTTGTTATTTATGCATATATCAAAAATCGTATGATGTGCGCTATAGCTATATATATTAACATACAGAATATAAAACCGTTTGATTTTTTTTTGCTTCGGATAATCCATCTTCGAGATTTCATTGCAGCGCAGACCTACCATTTTTTTAGAACATTTTTTAACTGCAATTTTCATCTATAAATAGTGACTTAAATAAGTCAAACATTTTTTAAATGTATTTCAAAAGTGTATTTATTATGTGTAACAACTTTTATATCAATATCTATAATATAAATCTATCAAAAAAATGCATGAAAGTTTACTTCTTTTATCATTTAAAGTGAGAAGACCGCTTAAAGAGTACAGAAATATAGAAAAGAGGCTCGATACAATTGCAAATGCAAGGCGGATCTACAAAACAAAACAGTGAAGTTCAAAGATTAAAGATTGAGAAAGAGAGAGCGAGAGAGGACTAGCAATACTTGCAACGAGCAAGAGTTGAAACAGGAAAAGTAAAAAAACAGTACATGCAACAACAAAAAATTGAACGCCAATACTCGAAGATTTATTTTAAGAAATTCGAATCCTGCTGTATTTAAAAATTAATAAATCATAATAAAGTAATAAACCAAAACAACTGATTAAACGATAAATAAAGTACTTGTAGAATAATAAATAATATAATAATAAATGAAATACAAATAAAACAATAAATACGGTACGGAACGCTGACACTTTTGAGACTTTCGTATAACTCATTGAGTCAAAGTCTGTGCACCAGAGAATCACAAGAATATGAGGCCGTCTATACCGGTACGGGTTTTTCACAGTTTTCCCATACCCTCGGCAGATGCGGTATAGTCCAAGGGGGGAGGGTAGGGGTTTCAGCGTGAAAAAAAATACTTTTTTGCGAATTTTTTCATCTATATGGATAGAGTAAATTTATTGAAACCTTTCACGCATTGTTGAGTGTCATTTCAAAAATATTCCGTGAAATTTGTACGCGAAAATACCCACAAACAAGCCCGTGACAAAGGTTTTCCAAAAACGCCTTTGGAAAAATACGATTTGCGATGTTCACTGTATCTCAGCTAGAAATTATCTGAAATCAAGTACCATTCAAATTTAGTCAAAGTATCACCAAATCCTACCCCCAACGGTCTTTGATGAATTTTTTTTTCATTTTTACATTTTTGCTGGTCATGTAAAGTGAAAAGTGTTATCTTTCACGAAAAATGCCGCCATTTTGGGGGTGGAAAATCCCCTCAATGTAAAATAAATCTCAAACTAACCGTTGGGGGGAGGTATTTTATATGTAGAAAGTGTGTACCAAGTTTTAAATAAATCGGTCATGTAATTTTCAAATGGCAGTGAACACGGACTTTGAAAAAGTGGTTTCGAGAAAAACCCGGCACCGCCTTGTTTGCGGATATTTTCGCGTACAAATTTCACGGAATGTTCTTGAAATGACACTTAACAATGTACAAAAGGTTTCAATAAATTTACTCTATCCATATAGATGAAAAAAATCGCAAAATGTGTTTTTTTTTTCCACGCTGAAACCCCTATCCTCCCCTCAAGACGGCTGCGGACGCAGCGGAAGTTGCGGTAGATCAACGAAGTGCGGGTACAGAGAGATACAAAAGGGTTCAATTGGGAAGGGTTATACGTAAAAACCCGCAAGGGTGTACGTTGGGACTCAGGAAAATTTTGTCAGTTACATCACGATGTATCCGGACAGATTATTCGGCTGTGTAAAGCTATTGTGGAAGTGTCATATCTCTGAACGTTGCTGGGCTTGTTACCTCGAGCTTATTTCAGGCTGCCGTATAACCCCGTGCCATTAACTTTAACGCTTTACAAGTACCGGGCCATTTTCTAGGACGACTCGGCGAGAATAACCGTTTCTGTATGACCGATAAATATATTGCTATGTGTATATGTGTGTGCGTCTGTATATAAATATATATATATGGGATTGTTCTTGTATTATTAGCCATTTATATATATATATATATATATATACATATATATGGCTAATAATACGAGAATTCTTTTGCCAGGGAATTTTGAAAGATACATCCAAACCGCATGCTGCGGCGGCCTCTTGAGGGCTTTAGACAGAACCGAGAGTAGAAACGCTTGAAATTTTTCGGTCCGCGCGCGCGACAAACTCAACTTCGTAAGAATATAATGTCCCAAGGACATGGCGCGCACGTTTGCGTGGGATATATACGAAGACTATAGCGGAGAAGGAAAAGCGAATTGTTTATCCATATATATATATATATATATATATATATATATATATATATATATATATATATATATATATAGCGTCCCTTTATTAAACACAGCAGTTCCGTACAGTGAAGTGTACAGCAATTCCATGCTCGTGGTGGGTTCAAGTATGGATAAAAGTCGAGCGCGCATCCATGCGCTAGCGAAATAATAATTTTCTTTACTCCCTTTTGAAAATATATATGTGTATATATATATATATATATATATATATATATAAATACGCGGTATAAATAAGAGTTGAGTACACCGCTGCGGCACGATGATATTCGTCCGCGGATCCTCGGCAATTTTTAGCTCTAAAAAACTCCCTCTCTTGCGTGTGTATATATATATATATACAAAAACAACAGGAAAATAAATGTAAAGAAAATGAAAATACAATATATATAATATACATTATATATATTGTAATATATATAATGTATATATACATATGTATATGTATAAACACGCAATACTGTTTGTATGAAGGAAAGAAAACTAAATTTTTTCGGTTTACTTGCATTACCGCATATATGTACATATATACTATACATGTATCCATAGGAAAGGGTGGTTTTGAAGTCATTCGAGGACCGTTCTCATATTGTTGTAGTTTATTATTGAATTTTATATACTTTTCCCTCGGATATATTGTTGTTTACATAGATTAGTACCACTATACTGCATCTTTTCTTGTTTATTTTAATTGTTTTCTTCGTTTCTTGTTACTATTACCATTATTATGATTATAACCAACATTGTTGTTATTATTATTATTTATTTTTACTTTTATTTTTATAACTATTTATATTATGTTTATTCTTACGTTCAATGTACCGATTTTCCACGAACTGTGCATACCATTTATCATATTGCATCAAGGTTCCAAACTAAGGCATATATATATATATATATATCAATCAATCAATCAATCAATCATAGAATATTACCCGCTATAGTCAACATTATGTAAAGCCCAATGCCCCCAAAATCACCGGTGGATAAATCCGAGGATATTTATCCAACGGTGATTTCAAGGATCGTGGAGGCCCCAAAATTAGCGATTAGTTGATGGCCAACATTACATTAATATGAAGAGTCGAAAATGAATAAAGCTTCATATGTAGGGTGGCTCAAAATGACCTGATGTTTTGATTTATTATTAAAACGTATTATTTATTTGAAACGGACGAATATATTTGTTTTTATGTAATGTAGAACATAGCGTACATTTCGAGAAATATTGCAAATAGTTGTTGCTTATGAAACGTCAGTTTTTTTGCCATTTTAGAAAACCTCGTAAAAGAAACCCGAAGAGGGCAGGCGAGAGCGAGAGATACAATGATAGCTCAACGGAAATGAGCAGCATACTTTTTCATTTATGAAACCTGAGTTAAGGGGTACGATAACGATGCCTAAGGGTCAGGGCACGATGCGTCGAGGCGTTTCTCTCGACGTTCCGTATGGCAATTCTTATTTCGCTGATACCGTGCAATGCTTATCCGTAGCAGCATCCATGACACGACACGAGGCAGCAATTTTTTTATCTCCGTACAAAATGGACACTTACGTATAAATGAGATGGCATTGAAATGGAAATCGTCGTTATGCAACGAAAATTCATTTTTTAAATTTGTTTATTTTCATTGTGTTTGAAGATTACTGATGTCTGAATTAATTATACGCGTTACTGAATTCATGATTCAATGAAATATTCATATTTTAAATTTATGATTCAATTTTCTCAATTCATTATTCAAATTTCTATATTTATGATTTAATTTTATCAATTTATTATTTAAATTTCTGTTTATTATTCGCATTTCTCAATCTATTATTCAAATTTCTGAATTTGAATCTTTGAATGTTTTATTCGGATTACTGAATTAATGATTTAATTTTCTCAATTTAATATTCAGATCTCAAATTTATTTTTCTCAATACATGTTTCAATTTTGTCGATTTATTATTTCAAATATTATCGTTGAAAAACTCCATTAATTGTAAATAATTAATTTATTATCTATAATCACGATACATTGGCAGAAAAAATCGTCTGCAACAAAGACACTCTACCACGAATATTAATGATGAATGAATCTTTCTTCCTCCAATTTCCGTAACGAGAGAGGAGAAGCTTCCTCGTTTTTTGCATCATCAAATTTCTTTCCTGTTTCTCATTAACGGAAAATATTACCCGACGAGGCTCGTATCTTCAATTGCCCTAGGAAATATTCCGGCAACGAAATGTTCGTGATTAATTAGCGTTTTTACACATTCACGTGTTGGCATTACGCCTCGAACGAAAGTTCAAAGGACGAGGCTCTTGATGCCCATTCGCGAGACAATTTCTCCACGCACGAAGCTACAAACGTTGGTTAGGCTTTCCGGGGCGGGGTTGAAATTCCGAACTTTGAGTGATCAAAACGCTCAAAACTCCGAAAGAATTTTACACGAAAGACCAAAACTCCGAAAATCTAAACACCGTTAAAATAATTCGCCTATGGAAGTTTTCAAAGTTTCAAAACTTTCAATAAATCGACGAATTATTTCAAGAATTTTTTTTTAATCAGAAGTGATTTTGCGTTAATTTTGAAATTTGTCTAGACGATGTTATACGTTCTACATAATTTACAGTCAATGGTAATGATCTTACAGTCCCTGGCATGTCCTTTACAGTCCCTGGCATGATCTTGACGAACCTTGTCATTTCGGAACATTAAAATTAGGAATTTTAAACCGTCGGCGCATTCAAAGTACGGAATTTCAACCCGGACCCCCATCTCAAAATTATGTCAGCGAAAGTCTACACAGTTGACTGCAAATTATGTAGAAAGTATTACATTGTCTAGACAAATGTCAAAATTGACGCAAAATTACTTCTTAATAAAAAAAAATCTTGAAATAATTCGTCGATTTATTGAAAATTTTGGACCTTTCAAAACTTCCATAGCCGAATTATTTTGACGATGTTCAGATTTTCAAAGTTTTGGTCTTTCGTGCAAAAATTCTTTCGGGGATTTGATCTTTCGGGGTAGTATTCTTTCGGACTTTGATTAGCGTGGTTAGGTCGAATTAGCGTGGCTGGTGACGATCGTTCACCCCCATGGACATTTATGTATGTAAAATAAATGCAGAAAATATATGCTACATATATATATATATATATCGGTCGTAATATATAGTGACGAAAAATATAATAATACGTATATATTCAGTATATTTGGACCAAATATATGACGCATATATGACCCATATATTTTCGATATATTTTTCTGACAAAAAAAAATATATGCTACATATAAACACTATATATGATGCATATATGAGGTATATACGACGCATACATTTTCGATATATTTTCAATATATTTTTTTGTCAGAAAAATATATCAAAAATGTATGCGTCATATATGACGCATACATTTTTGATACATATTCCTGACAAGAAATATATGCTGTGTATAAACACTATTACACTTAAACTTAATAAAACTTAACTTACAGTTAAAGTACACTATTACATATAAATACTATATACAGATGTGCTACGCAGATCTGTATATATGTGGCATATATGTACCATTTATGCAGTATATATGTGGTATGTATGCAGTGTGTATGCAACATATATGCTAAATATATGTGGTGTATATGCAGGGAAAATGCTACATATATCATTGATATATGATACATTGATATACAGTAACACCACGCACGTACATCTCATATATAAAAAAGTTACGAAAATTAGAATTTGGCACGTATATGCAACATATATTTTCAATATATGGCATACATTTCAAATATATTACAATTATTAATAAAATAAATTTGCAGTATATTTTTGCGTATATAAATTTCCATGGGGACAGTTTCGATTTTTCAAAGCGTTGATTTTTTGTTTCTCCTGACGATGATGGCTGACCTAACACGGGCGTAATCCCTTGAGGCCTGGGACGCGATTGAATCACGAATAGGGCGGTGATCTAGCGTTTCAATGCATACAGGCCCTCGGCTCCTACAAGACAAAGGGCCCTTAATCCACGTAACTATATATATGGGCATTATAACGGATCGGTCGAGCCCTTTTGTTTGCCTATAAGGATCGTTATGTATATCTTCCTATATACGTATATTCGTATACGTAAGTGATACGCGGTGAATCGTGCCGATGACACGATCCATTTCCATTCGAAGCAAGGGCCGCGCTTTCCGATAATCGAAGTCTTGTTTCGACGGTTCTACGATGTGCTAATACCATCCAATCCCATCTTCTCTCTCTCCCTCTCTCTCTCTCTCTCTCTCTCTCTCTCTCTCTCTCTCTCTCTTTCCCTGCCTCTCAGGCCCTCTCCCTATCTTAGGCCATACAGACGACCAATCTACGCGTTAATCCGTGCAGTTCGTACCATGGATATGGCCAAACGAATATATCGATTATAATCGAGACAACGCGGTAAAGCTTCCCCCTGGTGGCAAACACAGGGGGTAAACTTCTGTCTTCCGCGCCCCCGCAGCATCCCTATCGAACTTTGCATCTTCACGGGTGTAGCTCGAAAACCAATGCTATATCGTGACTCGAATTATCATTGGTAATTTGTAGACCACAAATGAGACTCGGGTATGTCAGATTGAAAGATTCTGGAAGATCGGAGAAATGGGGGCGAGATTGTGATTTTGAGATATTGAAGACTCGTTATCGTTAATTGGTAATTCGTAGCTACACGTTATGGGTACTTATGGACACGCAGATGGGAATATGTGAGCATGTATAGCAATATTAATTTTTTTGGAAAAGCCCTTGGTAGAGACGTACGCGTGTTTTTTTTGTTCCTCCTTACTTTTTTTATTCTCATTTGTATTTTAATTTTCACTTTGATATGCGGTATTGTTATTGACATTATACAGTCACATTTTGTTTTTCTTTTTTTGTTGCATTGAGTTTCTTTAATGTTTTATAAAATTTTCTCTTTTTTTTTCTATTTCCGATTTTCTTTGCATTTGTGTTTTAATTTTGTATTTAGTTTATTTGTATAGAATCATTTTTCTTCTGTTTTGTACCGAGCCTTGTTTTTTATTTCGTTGTATCGCAGGAAGAATGAGAATTGTGCGCCCGGGAACGTTTTGGTTTCAGAGCACTTATAAACCTAATCTATTCTAATCTCTCTGTCTCTCTGTTATTATATTTTATTTTCTATCCCATCGCATCTTGTATTTTTGTTTATGTTTTTTATATCGAATCCTTATTTTTCAATTTTTGTTTAATATCGAGTCCTTATTTCTTAAATTTCTGTTTATGTTTTTTTTTATGAAATTTTCATTTCTTCAAATTTCAGTTGATCAACCTCTCATTCCATTTAACTTCCCTCTCTCCCTCTCCCTCCCTCTCTTTTCTTTTATTTTCTGTGTTAATTGTATTTTCATTTTCTTTACATTTACTTTCCTTTTGTTTTTATATCGATCCTCTTTTTCATTTCCTTGTACTTTTTCTTTTTTATCGTACGAAGCATAAGAATGGTCTGGAAATCAATAATCTAATCTCTCTTATTTTCGAGACGAAAAAAAAAACGAAAAATTGATTAATATGAAAAATTAGGGTGCTAAGAAATAAATTGGCCATTTCTGGATGTGCCAACAATTGTGTGGATTTATTTCGCCTCACCGAAGACTGTTGATAGGAGCCTATAATACCGCGGGGAGTAGCAGCGGACCTCAAGGGGATGAAGTGGCGATTTGAGAGCCCAGAGAGGAAGAGAGAGAGATAGAGAGAGAGAGAGAGAGAGAGAGAGAGGGCTCAACCCTCACGAAGAGCAACCGCGAGCGCAAGGAAAACCAATGAGGATTTTCCCTCGATAGAAGAGAAGCTCGAATAAGCGCGAGGGAAAGAGAGAGACAAAGAGAGAGAGAGAGAGAGAGAAAGATTTTCCATTCGCTTTGAGTCGATTTCCTCCGACTCGTCCTCTCCGATTCAGCATAGCAGAAGTACTTAGCACGCTTTACCCTCGTCTCAATGTTTATCAGAGCGAAACTCGAAACTCCGTGCACTTGCCCTCCCCCTTTCCACTTCCTTTCCCACCAACCCCTTTAATTTCCACCCTACCTCGTGACCGACGAATATGTTCCACTAAAATCGGACTTTCCACGTCTCTACGAGGTCTTCAATTCGGCTCGAAAGTAACTGGAAAATCGTACAAGTCTCAGGCTTGCCGGAAAATAAAATCACTATACTTTAGAATTTTTTTTCATTTTTTTTGCGTGAAGGAACGAAGGGAAAATCGTCCAGGTTGAACGGGTGGACTAAAAAAAATATCGTTTCGCTCATTAATGCTTCGAATAAAAGCCAACTGTTATAGCAGAGACAAATTGAAATTTCTCTGATCCTCCTAATGGAATTTCACCTCTATAAGAATCATCCCTGATGTATATATATATACCGGGTGTTCCATTTTAAACGAAACGGTCAAATATCCCGAGAAATAATACTCCCGATTGGGAAAAATGTCCAAGAGATTGAGGTATTCCTTTTACGAACTGGAATATTTAACAATTACCTGATTTTCGTCTATAATCAAGTAAAAATGCATTCCAGTATACTGGTAACATTCCAAGAGAAGTTAACGAACTTTTAATGAAAAATTACGACTCTAAAAATCGTCTCCTTTAAAAGGCGCTTTATGGAGATGACACGCTGGCTAGATTCCTTTTTGAGAATTTATAGGGGCAGGTGGGGTACAGTGTGGCACTTTTCTCTAATGAAGTTTTACTCCAATCAAGGTAGTCTCATTAGAAAAAAAAAGGTCATAACCGATTTTATAGACCTTTGGGTGTACAATGAAGTTCCCATATTTTTTGCAAAAAGATTTAAAATACCAAAATAATGGGATCGAAAAAAATTTGCGGCTTGGCTCATTGTACCCCTTTGGTGGGGTACAACGTATCATGTAGGTGGGTACAGTGTGTCAACTACTGCGAAACGTAGGGTACAAAGAGGCGCTCGAAACTCTTATATTTTTCTAACGTAGATAACAGATTTTTACACATAACAGTACGGAGCCAAACAAAATCAGTGTATCAGTATCAGTATAAAATGAGTAATATCACAGGAACGTCTTATTTTTACAAATCGCACGTCATTGACAGCCGCCCGTGACATATTGTGCCCTACATCTCAGTCATGCATTGTACCCCACTAGTCAAATATTTGATCATTGATGAAAATAACTATAGATTAAACTACAAATGGAAAACACAAGTCACTGAGCTCATCGTGAATAATAAAACTATCGATTAGGACCGAAAACCCGAGCCGACACAAAAAGTTACGTTATATTTTACGTTTTTCCGGCGCGGGAAATATTTTTTTTCCAATGCACAAATCTGCTTTTAATATTTCAATAATTCTTTTTGAGCTGCTGTCGACTTTGTTTTAGGCCTAACGAAACCAAATGTAAATCGCGGTCCGACACTTTTTCGGAATTTATGAGCTACAAACCTCCGAGAAATCGCATCCAGCTCACAGCGCCCCGTGATACATTGTACCCCACTCACCCCTACACACAATAACTCTAGATGCTTCGTATAAAGTGCTCACGCGTGTTAAAAAATGCAAAGATTCAGTGACGACGATAAAGAGAGGGGGTCATCGAGTGTTTAAAGAAAATATTAATGATGAAACTTGGAAAAATGTGATTGGCGGACGAATTTTCGTAGCTGCGATTTTTCAAAGAAAATGTCAAAATGTCCAAATCTACTAAAAACAAGGTTCGTCAAGATTATGCCAACGAAAGTCTACACGACTGTAAATCATGTAGAACGTATAACATTGTCCAGACAAATTTCAAAATTGACTTAAATCACTTCTCAATAAAAAAAATTCTTGAAATAATTCGTCGATTTATTGAAAATTTTGAAATTTTTAAAACTTCCATAGCCGAATTATGTTGACGGTGTTCAGATTTTCGCAGTTTTGATCTTTCGTGTAAAATTCATTCGGAGTGTCGATCTTTCGGGGTAGTATTCTTCCGAAGTTTTGAGCATTCTGATCATTCAAAGTTCGGAATTTCAACCCTGCCCCTGCAATAACTGCACTGTTCTGCCCCCTCTGTGGCAGGTTGCGCCATCTCGTGAAAGAATATGTCTTCCAAGTCCATGCCGTTTATGCCATTCTTCGAATATTGTGTTCCACACATAACCTCCATGTTTGTACCTTATATCGACACACAAATATACGTGCTTTTCAAATAAATAATACGTTTTATTAATAAATAAAAATGTCAGGTCATTTTGTGACACTCTTTATTAGCTCTACATTTTTTAGCTTTCCTGTCCATATATAATACCCCACGAGGCAAAGAAGATTCAATCTCAGGTGTCTTAATGCACAGCGCATGCACCGCAGGGCCCGCAGGTCACAGCCGTATCGTTCCAACCAGTAGGAAGCTCTTCGGAATTGCAAATGTTTCGCAAAAGATGCCGCATCAAAGTTCCAAGGCTGTACTTGTGTATATCCTTATATGGGGAAAGTTGACTTTGGAGACATTCGATATAAAGAACAGTCCCGAAAAGTGGCTGGATGGGCTGATAATGAACATTGCATGGATACGACCAGTCCAAAATGTACGTTTCCCATATTTATATATATACAGGGTGTCCCATTTTAATCTTACACCTGAATTTTCTCGAAAAATATTGCTCGGACGAAATATTGTGTGGAACAAAACTTCTAGGGATTGAAGGGGGACGTTTGAAAAAAAATTATTTGAGGAGCCAAAATTCAAAATGGCGGCGTTACAAAGGCTGACATGTTTTTTTCAAACGGAAACATAACTTTTTTTTATTGCCAAAAAATTTGTCAGCTGAAAACTAAAAACTTTTGTTGAAAAAATTTTTTGATAAAGTTCATAGTTTTCAAGTGAGAACATCATTTTCAATTATTTCAGATGTATCCAGGATTTGTGTGTGTGTGTGTGTGTGTGTGTGTGTGTGTGTGTTTTTCTACCCATCGTGATCAAAGTTCGTCAAGGATTTAAAGAAACACGTTTTTGGGCCTGAAAATGGCACAAACGCTATTAAAATGGAAAAAAACTATTTTTCATCGATTTTCCTCCAAAATTTTCTCATGAAATATCGTCCAAATTTGAAAACAAAAATCGGTTGTCTGTAAAGTCGGTTTACTGACGATAGTTGAACGTGACAACGTCATAAGAAAATACTGATGGAATGGTTTCATTTTTCAAAAGAAAATTTTTATTTTGTTTGTTTGATAGATATTTTGTATGGATATAGAGAAGGAGGTAAATGGAAATCACAATTGAATTGATCAAGTTACATTTATTCGTACGCATAAATACAATTATGTCAATTTTTATTTATTTTTTTTTACAATGTACATATTTTTTACAAGTATGAATGTGCTTTGAGCAATTGTTTTACAACTTTTATTTTTTCATAAAATTCTTCGTTCAGAAAATCATTTTAAATTTACAA
>OZ023318.1:49613809-49659706 GCA_964007375.1 Ophion obscuratus
GCACCTGACATTGTTTTGACAGATCGACGTTGAAAAGCATGGAGGTTAAACTCGCCTGGTTGAGTAAAAAGAGACGGAGATAGAACCAATGCTGCCAAATATCAAACTTAAAAATACCGCGCGAATCGTTGGAATTACTATTTTTTTCATTTTTTCTAATTAAATGTGAACATTCATTCAACAGTTCACACATGGAAAATTTTAGTTACTACATATTATTTTTTTGCAGATGTTAAAAATATAAATTGTACAACTGTTACTGAACCGAAATTCCAGCATATAGTAAGTCGTGATCTCACCTATGGACAGCTGCAGGATTATCCATTCATAACAGGACACCCTGTATATGTTATTTTCTAGACTATACTGAGCCTTGACGAATTTTTTGAAATTTTTTTCACCACAAAACACCACAGACAAAGAATAGTTTTATGTATGTACTTTTACGTGCGGTTAGATGGGCAAGACGTTCGTGCTACGGGTAATGTATTTTTCTGTGGCTATTTAGCACTAAGATAAACCATTTCTAACAATTGTCTAACGCAGACTAAACCTTTGCAAATATTTAGAAACAAAACCCCTCATCTTGCCCATTGTAAACCTTACATATTCAATATTGAAGAATCAATGTTTGATAAAAAGTTACGAATCTTGGCTGGCGAATGAAGAGCATTGTTGCCAACCTCCGCGGCGTTGCAATATTTCGGCAGCACTTGAAGGGTTAGGCCACTCTAGAGGCCGAAAAATAGGCTTTTTGTGGATTTTTTTTCAGAAAAACTACAAAATTAATCGAGATTACAAAAAGGGTGTTTACCATACATATTAGTGACTGTATACAATAATTGTTTTGAAGCGATTAATTTCAAAATGGCGGCTGTGCAGCGTGTATCTCAAAAATGCATTTTTTTAAGTTAGCCGGAAACATAACTCAGACAATTTTCAATCGATTCACTTGAAATGTTGAATATATCTTGAAAAATACATTGTCTATAAACCGGTGCGATGGTCTAGTGGTTAGCGTGCTCGCCACTAAACCTGCGGACCGGGAGGTCCCGAGTTCGAAACCCAGCCGCGTACATTTCGTCGTGAAATGTTTTTCTTCGGCATTTCTCGGCGAAATAAGACTAGTTCCACGACTGGGGAGCGAAGTTGATGACCGGCTGTATTGGTATAGGTTTTCCGCAGTTTCCCTATACCCATGACAGATATGTCATGGTGAATACGATACAGAGGGGGAAGTCGGCTGCGGCCGCAGGTGGGGGGGGTGTGGAATTGGCGGTAGAGGCGGATTGGGGGCTCGTTAAAAGGGAAGGACCCTGTACGACTGGAACAAACCCAATAAAAAAAAAAAAATACATTGTCTATAGAAGTACGTAGAATTTTTTTTTTAATTTTGTTTGACAATTATCTGACGATTTTTAGGCAAAGTTTTGACATGCCAAAAATTTGCCTGTAAAATCGTTAATAAGAAAGGAACTATGCAATATAAAAAAAAATCCTACGTACTTCAACATTTCGAGTGAATCCGTTAAAAATTGTGAGTTATGTTTCCGGCCAACTTAAAGAATGCAATTTTGAAATAAACGCTGTACAGCCGCCATTTTGAAATTAATCGCTTCAAAAAATTATTGTATACAGTTACTGATATGTATGATAAACACCCTTTTTGTAATCTCGATTTATTTTGTAGTTTTTCTGAAATAAAAAAATCCCCAAAAAGCCTATTTTTTCGGCCACTAGAATGGCCTAAGGCCTTAATATTGATCAATGGTAACAACAAATAATCTCGTGACATAAATATAAATGGGCATAATAAAAAATGACTCAAAATTTCATTCTGCGTCGTATTCACTGACGCAGCTTTTTTTATAATAATCATCGATAATATTTTACTTTTTCAAGTTGGTAGTGACACAAAAGTTTTTTCTTATTCACGTAATAAAAATATAAAAATGCATAATTTTTCTCTTTAATAGTGAATTTTATGAAAAATTAGCATCTGCAGTATAAATCAATGCCTCGTATGCACCTTTTGAGGTTGACTGAAAAAAAAATATTCATAAAACCGCCATTTGACTCAACTGGACCGCTCCAACCTCTTGAATGGTTGCGAAGAGTCTCACGTGCACACGAAAAGTATACAGTGAACTTTTGGATATCGCGTGAGCCATTCGCACCCCTGAGACTCGCTCCCTCGAGAATTTCCCTGCCAACACACCCTTACGTATATCGTAACTTTGTACCTTTGTGGTAGCAGACATCCTTGAGGATACTTTGAAGAGTTGTATACTTAGCTTTGTCGCCCGCTTCCTCGGCCTCTTCTTCTGTCTGCTAGCGAAGTTTCTCCGTTTTCACCGCTACTCGTCCGACACTTAACTTTTCTTCGCTTCTACCCTTTGTTTGGATTCTCTTTTTTTTCATTTATTTTTCCAGCTAGCACACTTGTGCGTTTTTCCGTGCAGAAATTTGTTGGAAAGTTCCCTGATCCTGTCACATCCCTATAGGGATTCGATACGGACACCCATAGGGAGTCCACATTGGAATCCAAGTGGATTCCGCGCGATTTATCTTCCGACTATTTCTGACGTCGTTGAAGATTTTTTCATTGAAAATTTTCAACGGAGTTGAAAATGAGTGAATTTAAGATTCACTCATTTTATATATATTTATGTATTTTGTTTAGAAAATTCATCGTACAAAATGCGATGGCATGTATCAAGAATCACAGAGGATTTTGGTCGATAATGCGGGAATCCTTTAGGATTCAAACTGGATTCGTCTATTCGATTTCAATGAGGAATACCGATTAGAATCATATGTACGAGGCTGACGTCTTAGTAAAGGGATCCAATGCGGAAATCCGTTGGATCCCTATCAGGAATTGGAAACAAGTTAGGGAACCCAGTTGGATCCCTACAATTGCTGCACCGGTTCTTTCAAAATGTTACTATATGTATATGGGTCATTCCATGTCAAATCGACAAATTTTTTACCTGACCCCCTTTGATTTCGCTGAAAATTTTCTATCTTTTTCTACCCCCCGAAAGTTGTTTTTCAGAATTTTTTCAAATTTTTTTTCCCGACTCAAAAAAAGTTATGAATTTTTGAAAAAAACCGCTCTTTTATTTTTAAATTGCCAGAACTTTTTCAAAAATTGACCGTTTGGGAACTTTTTTTTTCAAAATTTTTGTTTTTAAATGTAGCTTTCGAAAAAAAATATGAAAAAATTTTCAGAATCCCAGATATATGAAATATTTTAGTTTTTTTGAAAAAACCGTAATTTTCTCAAAGTCCGACCGTTTTTTTTTGTTTTTTTTTTTGCTCTAAAAATACTTCAACTAATTCTGCAATGATCCCCGTTAATCAAAAGATGTGACGACAATCGCTTCTAATTTTTTTTCTTGATTATAAAAAAAAATTTGTTGAATTTTTGCTGATTTTATATAACTTTGTTATGAAATTTTTTTTATTTCCTCGTGAAACCTCAAAAGTTGAAAAATAAAATTTTATTGGAGAATTTCAAGTGATTATCGTCCAAGAAATTGTTATTTAAAAAAAAAATAATTTTTTTCTCTCATTGACGTTATTTTTTTACTCTTATGGACGTTTTTTTTTGGTACTGAAATATGACAACTTCAAAAATACAATGGGTTTAAAAGTTACCTCCAGTTGATACAATGTGATAATTTAAGAGCTATCGATTGTCGGTAAAAAAGATATCATCTACATTTCATTTAAATAATATGGAGGTTATGTTTTCAGAATAATTACATTGTCGTTGTGTTCATCGTGTCACGTAGACTTACTATTGCTAAATAAAGTACCTATTATTTATCATAAAGTGCTGTTAATTTATATTTTGTTAACGAGTGATTACAATGCCGAAGTTTTTTGATCGATGTTGCAATCCATTTAATTTGGAGAAGCATAGAAAAAAAATATCCCTGCGAAATTTACCGGAGCATTTAGCAATTCGATACAATTTGTCGACTGATGAGCGAATATGTAGTTCATGTTATAAAAAAATGCTTCAGCCCTCTGTTGACAATACTTCTGATGAAAGTTAAATAAAAGATAATATAATTTGAACACATACAAAAAAATGTTTTTAATTTATTTAAAGATGTTAAGAGACGGTGAATTTATTTAAGAGTATGAAAAGTCCTTTTTTTTTACTTTTTTGAAAAAAAATAACAATTTCTTGGACGATAATCACTTGAAATTCTCCAATAAAATTTTATTTTTCAACTTTTGAGGTTTCACGAGGAAATAAAAAAAATTTCATAACAAAGTTATATAAAATCAGCAAAAATTCAACAAAAATTTTTTTATAATCAAGAAAAAAAATTAGAAGCGATTGTCGTCACATCTTTTGATTAACGGGGATCATTGCAGAATTAGTTGAAGTATTTTTAGAGCAAAAAAAAACAAACAAAAAACGGTCGGACTTTGAGAAAATTACGGTTTTTTCAAAAAAACTAAAATATTTCATAAATCTGGGATTCTGAAAATGTTTTCATATTTTTTTTCGAAAACTACATTTAAAAACAAAAATTTTGAAAAAAAAAAGTTCCCAAACGGTCAATTTTTGAAAAAGTTCTGGCAATTTAAAAATAAAAGAGCGGTTTTTTAAAAAAATTCATAACTTTTTTTGAGTCGGGAAAAAAAATTTGAAAAAATTCTGAAAAATAACTTTCGGGGGGTAGAAAAAGATAGAAAATTTTCAGCGAAATCAAAGGGGGTCAGGTAAAAAATTTGTCGATTTGACATGGAAAGACCCATATATTGAGAACATCATATACATATGTATATTGGGTAAAAGTTAAAGAGTTGGGATCCTAAAGGCCCATAAGAGGATTCGAAAATTCATTGGAAAGTAGCAAAACGATTGGTTTTTCTTTTTTGTCTATTGTTTTTGAGCAAGCACACTTCCGTGTCTTATTTCAAAACGTTGCTATGTATATACATTTGTCAATAGTATAATAAAAACTGGTTGTAACGAAGACATTCAGTAAGAACTAATTGGTAGGTATTAGAGTAGAGTAGTAAAAACTAACTAGTAGGAATTAATTCCTACTGAAGTCCTTCGTTATATTGTCTTCCCTTATCCTTCGTATAAGTCGTTGATATATTTGTCAATAGTATAATCAAAACTGGTTGTAACGAAGGCATTTAGTAAGAACTAATTAGACGATATTAGAATTCAGTAGTAAAAGTACCTAGTAGGAATTAGTTCTTACTTAGTTAGGACTTAGTTAGGACTTAGTAAGTAAATCACCCTGAAAATGAGTTTTTAGTACCTCTTATAAGGCACTGAAAACTACCTACTAGGTAGTTTTACTAGAGTAGTAGAATAGTAAAAACTAGCTACTAGGTAGTTCTTACTCCTCTAGTCTAATATCTTCGAATTAGTTCTTACTGAATGCCTTCGTTCCCGTTGTAACGAAGGCGTTCAGTAAAAACTAATTGGTGGTAATTAGAGTAGAGTATTAAAAACTACCTAACATGAAATAGTTAATGCTAAACGCCTTCGTTACAACTAGTTTTTTGTAGTTGTAACGAGTTTGAACTAATATTGGAATTTATTTGTCAGCAAATTCTAGTTTTCAGTAGGAAAAGGTAGTTGTAACGAAGGCATTCACTGTGACCTCGTTTTCACTAGGTAAAACGCTTTTAAACTGTAACATGCACACACACAAATATATATATATATATATTTATATATATATATATATTATATATATATATATATATATATATATATATATATATATATATCTATATATATATATATATATATATATACATATTGGGTAAACGTAAAAGGATTGGAACCGTAAAAGCCCATAAGGGCATACAAAGGATCATTAGAAATTAGTAAAAGAAAACGACCACAAATTTATGAAGCATTGAGACATTTTTATCGATTTTTCCCCATCATATATATACATATATTTTTACATCATATTTCTCACTGAGGGGTTAGTTGCGGTGGTCCCGCTGGGGTAACACCCTCCTTTTGGTCCTCTTGTCGCCCTGAGCATCCGGTACTACTTTTCTCTTCGTCTCTCGTCGTTTCATAATGGTGAATAAAGAATTCGCGAGAGAGAGAGAGAGAGAGAGAGAGAGAGAGAGAGAGAGAGAGAGAGAGAGAGAGAGAGAGAGAGGAGAGAGCCCCTTTAACTTGGCACTTCGTCTCGCTTTGTCTTTCGATAGGATGGAAAGGCGGAGAGAGACAGAGAGAAAGGGAGGAAAAGAGCGCGAGGCAAGAGGGCAATAGGGGCAGCACAGCAAGGAAATCGAGGGAAGGGCTGAAGGGCGCGGTAGATGGTTAAAGTCGGATAAAAACGCTTTTTCAACGTGTGCCTTAAAGACTCGCTAATTTCACTACTCGGAACTTCATATTCCGCTCGAACGGCGACCGAGTGGCTAGAAAAGTTTTTCAGAAATCCATTAACCCCTTCCTACATGCGACCGGAGTGGGGGCAAAGTATCGCGGTCGGATGAACCGTGGAGTATCTTTGCAATATATATAGCGAGTTTTATATCGGCGAGGGAGAGGAGAAAAAAGAGGCGAGGATTGGGGATGAGGAGGCAAAGCCCCCAGGCATCTTTCGTATCCTCGTCCTCTTTCTGCTCTCCCCCCCCCCCCCCCCTCGCTCATCCCGCACCAGGGAGCGGGATCCCAGAGAAGATCTTTGCGAGAATGCGGTGAAGATCTCGCCGCGCGCGGCTCCGGGCAGCTTCTCCAAGTGGAAAGTCTCGCCCCTCGCGATCTTCATCGTCGACGAAAGATTCTGCGGCTTGGTCTTGGGCAATAGCAGTTTTTTCTACGGCGTCCCTCTTTCTCTCCACATATGTATATAGGGAGAGAGAGAGAAAGAGAGAGAGAGAGAGAGAGAGAAAATGAGAAATGGATTTCCCGCTGTCATAAGCTCTTCATGTCACCGTCGCCGCATCTCACCGATTATATTTTTCTATGACACACGAATCCACTCACATGTACACGTACTTCGCAGAAAAATGATCGATCTTCTATAAAATATATAAAGGGTGTCCCGCCTATCTCTGCCACCCCAAATAACTCGGTAATTATCGACGTCACAAAAAAATGTTCCAGACAAAAGTTGTACGGTGTGAAGAGGGTCATCAAATGCGAACAATTTATTTTTTAGTTTTAAGGCTTTCACGGCTCTTTATGTAATGAGAAGAGTATGTGGCTTCCGGATGGAGGCCGTGTTGAGGCCGTGGTTTTTTGGAGGCCGTGGTTTTTTAATTGACCAGCTGATCAATTAAAACATCTGATTGGCTGGTGCAGCGATCCAGAACGATGACTGCAACTATATAAGGAATACCTGAGACACGAGAGCTTCAGTATCGGAGCTCTCAGCCCTGATGATGCAGACTGTAACGTTTGCGAAACGTCGGCACAACGCTGATCCTCAACACGGCCTCCATCCGGAAGCCACATACTCTTCTCAATTTATTTTTTATTTCGCCGGAAGTGCTCAAACACATTAGGGTGTCAAAGTCGCTCAAGGTCATTCAAGGTCAGTATCGATGATACAAATCTCGGCTCACTGCCAAATATTTGGTAGTAATCCGAGAATTTAAATTTACATTTCACTTTAATTGGTGACCCTGAATGACCTTGAATGACCGTGAACGACTTTGACCCCTTAATGTTTGTTATGCAGCTTGAGGTCCTCCGCAAGATGGTTGAAAAAAAATGGAACATTTTATTTAAAAAAGTGGAGGTGAGCTTCACTGTGCGTCAGCGCCTCCACCGAAATAAAAATAATTGGTCGCATTTGATAGCCCCCTTCACACCGTACAACTTTTGGCTGAAACATTTTTTTGAGGTCGATAGTTACCGAGTTATTTCGGGTGGCAGATATTAGAGGGACACCCTGTATATATAACTTTCTTTTGAGGCTCTTTTTCTCCTGATACTTCACACACAGTATTATCCCTGGCCCCAGGTTATCAAAGTTCCGATCTTCACGATACTTGATCCCGCAGTTTTCCAGACTTTGCCCTGGTGCATATGCACACGTCGTATATCCGCCCACCCTTCGAACGCCCACACGTCGACTCTCTCTCTCTCTCTCTCTCTCTCTCTCTCTCTCTCTCTATCTATCTATCTCTCTGTTCGTTCTACACGTATGTACCTTCGAGCTTTCTCGTTTTATCGGGATTCTTGTTATATTATGATTATCGGATTGTATGGACGAAATACATACGCGCGGGAGACGGGGTCTCGATAT
This sequence comes from Ophion obscuratus, assembly GCA_964007375.1. Taxonomy (NCBI): domain Eukaryota; kingdom Metazoa; phylum Arthropoda; class Insecta; order Hymenoptera; family Ichneumonidae; genus Ophion; species Ophion obscuratus. The sequence continues at coordinate 49,622,077 of OZ023318.1, forward strand.
AATTCGGGGAGAATCGAAGCAAAATTTATCGGAGTTTCGCATGGCGTTTTCGGGTCGTTGGAAGCTTCTCGAGCTTTAGCTTGTGCGTCTTTGGCACTGATTTCCCGGAAAAAATGGGCCCCACGTTCACGGTCGAAATTTTTTATGTACTTTTTCCGATGTATGGGAAAGAGAGAGAGAGAGAGAGAGAGAGAGAGAGAGAGAGAGAGAGAGAGAAGTGAAATGGAAATTTATTCATGCTCTATCACGCTGTGAAGCAATTTTACAAAAGGTGGTAAAGACACGGCTTAGAATAATTTACTTTGCAGGAATAACATTAGAATTCAAATTAAAATTGCAATTAAAATTAAAATTCAAATTAAAATTAAATTAAAATTAAAGTTTAGTAACAATGACGAGCCAGGAAATAATGTATAAATCTTAAAACTAATTAACAATAAATAAAACAATCGCCATAGTAATGAAATAATAAGTAATAGTGATAATAAAAATGTAAAAAGAGACGTAGAAAGAATACTTCATTAAAAAGCAATAAAAGTTCGTACTTTAAAATATTTTTTTCAATCTGATAAATAAATTAATAAAACTAAACGAGAGAGAGAGAGAAAGAGAGAGAGTCCGGCTTCGATCCAAAATTTTCATACGAGCTTACATACGCGAGAAATAATAAGTAACAAATTGTGTGTCCCTCCTCGGGATTAAGCGGAGTCACGCGCGGCTTGTAAATTACGTTCTCGGCTTTACATATTTTCTGTACATAGGTGAATGCATACAGGGTGTCCTGTTATGAATGGATAATCGTGCAACTGCCGATAGGTCAGATCACGTTTTACATTTCTACACTTTACTAAACTGAAATTTCAGCATACTGGAATTTCAGTTTAGGAAAAGTCACACGGTTCTCGAGATAAAAATCATCTGCTTTTGGTTTTTCGCATGCCATTTCTACAAATGTTCACTTTTTTAACCCGGTTTTTTCACAACTACTCTTGATTATCTGTTTTATCCAGAAAAGTTTTCTTCTTAGCCTCAAATGTTAAGGAAACTTTTTGAAAAAAAATCTTATGCAGAATTTTTATGCAAACCAATTCGAACATCTGACTGATAGCCTGTGGTGTATAAAAAATGTACTGAGCATATCGTGGTGATTACTTTAAAAAGTTGCTTAGTTATTGTCGATTCATTTCGTTTGTAAAAATGGCATGCGAAAAACCAAAAGCATATTATTTTTTTTTTTAAATAACATAAAGCCCAAAATCTCGAAAACCGTGGGACTTTTACTAAACTGAAATTCCAGCATACAGTAGGACATGATCTGACCTACCGACAGTTGCAGGATTATCCATTCATAACAGGACACCCGGTATATATATATATATACACACATATATACATGAATATATATGAATATATAAGTATACGTGTATGCCAGATATGTGTAGTCTGAGACTTCGATACTCCGAAGCAATAATGCGAGAGAGAGAGGGAGAGAGAGAGAGAGAGCCCTCCGGAATGTTATTCCTTCGCAGTATTGCTGCCATCAACGAATCTCTGTACCGCAACGAGGCCGCATAATTCAACCAAGCCTCGCGATCTCACGGGAGGTCGAAGAAATCGTGAAAATTCGTTCGGTCACGCGAAGCTCCTCGAACACGACACGCCATCGATTCCCCTATTCTCGTTATCAACCATTTTTCATTATTATTTTTTCAAAATAAACTTTCGTTCTCCAATTCCGAGAGTGTCTCAACTCCGTTTTCTCCACGCAGCCAACGACCTCGCTCGATCCCTCGTCGAATCGTGAAAATTCGATAGTCTCAACAACACAACAAAAAAGGGTAGAATGGACTGTGTGTGTGTCTCAAGGGTATCGCGGGAGTTCGAAGTTGGCCGTATGTACATGCCTTCTCCGACACCTTGAGCAGTGCGACGAAGAACTTGGCGAGCCCGGAACATAGTTGGAGAACTGAGAAATGCCCAGGAGTGAGAGGGCACTAGAGCGAGAGAGAGAGAGAGAGAGAGAGAGAGAGAGAGAGAGAGAGAGAGAGAGAAAGAGCTAAGGGCAGCAAGGGTTGTATTGCCAGTGTCGTTGTTGTCTGGAAAATCGTGTCGCTTTCCTACAAAACACGTTGCGACCCCGGAGTAGATAGCGTTTCTGCATATTTCATGGAGCACCTTAACGTAACGTACGTCCCGCATGGGAAATCCTAACATGACTGGAGGCCGGCGATACTACACACCAACTTCCGGGGGATTGCAACCCTCGCAAGACAAGGATGAGCAACGATTTTCCTCTTTCTCTCTCTCTCTCTCTCTCTGTCTGTCTCTCTCTCTCGCCCCTTCTGTTCTCTCTCGAGAGCTTTCTTTTCGCATCTCCACGCCCCCCCCCCCCCCTCTTCCCCCCGCGAATAATGTGTCACAAGGGTCTGTACGGTGAACTATTTTTGCAGGCATCGATCTCACCCCTCTCTTTCTTTCTGTCTCTCTCTCTCTCTCTCTCTCTCTCTCTCTCTCTCTCTCTCTCTCTCTCTCTCTCTCTCTCTCTCTCTCTCTCTCTCTCTCTCTCTCTCTCTCTCTCTTTGCGGCTCCGGCCCGCGCTGACTTTTCGATTCTTTGACCCTCGTCGTCAATAAAATATTCACAGCGCTCTCTACAGTGTTCTCCTCTCCATCTCAGCCGCGATAAAAAAACGGGCAAAAAAATTGCGTTATACATATGCAGATTGCGAAAAAACGGAGCATCGAGCGCCTGGATAGAGATAAACAGTATATTTTTGCCTTGCGTATCAAAATACGCGATCTCTTTTTGTATTTACATATCGGGGACAGATTGTTAGCTAGTTGCGATCGTATCTTTACCGATTCGAAAATAATGTTCCGGGTGCAAAATCATTTTTTGCTTCTTTTGGGAGTTTGCTGAAGCATTTGCGCGCCGTGCTTTTTTGAAGAAATTGAAATATCGTGAGCGCATATTTATATGTAGAGAAGGCTGAAAAATTCTCGGCCCGAGATACTCATGAGCGAATAAGACGACTCATGGTACTTCGGCCGAGAACTTTTTAAGTTTCTCCCGTATATATATTTTTGGGTATATATATATATATATATATATATATGTCAATTGAAAACTAATAAATCTTGACTCTAAATTTCATTAAATTAAAAATTCCTAAAAGGGATTCTGATTTATCTCATTCTCTTATATCGTATTAAATCTTATATCTTATAAAAATTATTAAAAAGTTGAACCTTGTCAGATGCTCATCTGACGATTACCGGTTGATGTTTACTTTCTGCTTTTTGTCTTGTACATATGAGCGGCTCCATGCATAAGTAAACGCTGCGGTAAAGTACACGCTGTTCCTTTTCCACCAAACACACATATATATATATATATATATCTACATATATATAGAGGGTGAGGCACAGAAAGTGTTACAGAGCAATAGCACTCAAACTATTAATCATATCCAAAAATGTTTCAGACAAAAGTTTCAGTGTTCGAGAAGGTCGTCATACTGGACCATCCTATTTTTTTAATCGGCGGAGGTGCTGAAGCTATGTCAAGGTCAACTCCACTTTTTTAAATGGAATAGTACATTTTTTCTCTAACCATCTTGTCGAGTACCCCAAGCCGCATAAAAAACATTAGGGGGTCAAAGTCGTTCAAGGTCACCTATTAAAATGAAGCACAAAAGTAAATATCTCGGATCACTACCATATATTTGGTAGTGATCCGAGATATTTAGATTTATATATATATATATATGAAGGTACAAGAGTACGCTGAAAACTGCTCAGCTTGAAGTACTCGAGAGCGAATAGAACAACTCATACTACTCCGGCCGAGAACTTTTCAGCCTTCCCTTGTATATAATTTTTGTACGTAAATAAATATATATCTCTCTGAATGGAAAACCAAAAAATCTTGACTCTAAATTAAATTCAATCAAAAATTCCTACAACGTATTTTGATTAATATTTTATTAATTTTTAAAAAATAAAACCTTGTCAGTGGGTCATTTGACGTTTACCAGTTGACGTTTACTTTCTACTTTTCTTTCTCGTATAAATGAGCCGCGAAATGCATAAGTAAACGCTGCGGCGAAGTTCACACAGTCTCTTATTCATCAGCGAGAGCGAGAGAGAGAGGGGCGGGAGGGACGCGTACCTTCGAGGATCTCCGCACATAAGCGAAGAGCCGATGTTACCGAGCAGAACTCGGTGTCTATAAATTAATTAGCCGAAGTCTCTGAGACTTAAAAGCCGAGCATATACACGCCCGAGGCTCTGTACCTACGAGCTATCTAAATCTACATTAAGCCACCCGGGCCTTGTGTACACGTACCTTTGCACTCGTAATTTACAGCGTGCATTCGCTGCTCTCACCAAGAAACCCCTCATGCCCTAAGGCCGGAAGAGCTTTCGCCGTCTATGTATATATATACACATATATATATATGTAGAATAGGAAACCGCAAGAGATTTCCGGAAGCGCCGAGGAGACGAGGGCCGAGAGCGCGCGACGAGCCTCTCAACTGCTGATAAGATGAGCCACAAAAGTTTACAACGTTTCGCGGTTTTAATTGCATTTTCCTTGAAACTGCGTCACCGTATCGGAGCTCAAGATCGGTGAACTTTCCGTCTAGCTGACGTTTTTTATTCCTTTATTTCCATTAAGATATAAAAAAATTGTTTATTTATATTCTTGCACGAGAAGAATAATAAATGATAAAAAGAAGAACAAATGAGGATTAATTAATAAGACTAATTAATAATAAACGAGAAGACTGATGAGAAATAAAGAGATGAATAAAAAATATAATAAAATAAAATTTAAAAAAAAATATAAGTCATAAAAACTAAGAATATATTACAGATAAAATAGAAAGAATGTAATAATAAATTCGTAAGACTGATAAATAATGAAAGAGAACCTTCTAATTAACGTACGTTTTTTATGCTTTGACTTTCAGTTAAAATATCAGTAATTTCTTTATTGATATTTTTGCAAAATAAGACTCGTAAATAATCAATAAAAAAAAATGAGTGATAATAAGTTAATAAGATTAATCTATAATTAAAGAGAAGATAAAAAAAGAGATGAATCTAAGGAATATAGAAGATATTAATAAAATATATAAGTAATAAAATGTATTTATTAAAATATTACAGATAAAATATAAAGGATCCAAGAACAAATTCACGAGACTAATAAATAATTAAAGAGAAGACTAATGAAAAAAGAAGAATCTAATAATTTGGATTCAATGTCCGTCAAGGGCTTTTGATTTTTTCTCCCACAGCCCGCAAAAATAAACGTCCATCGACATTCACCTTTTTTGCCGCCGACCCGACTTTCCCCTGGCCTCTTTCTCAACAATAACTTTCTATATACAGTGCCAAAAAATGCGCTCCATAAATGAATCGGAAACAACGAACTTTTCGTTGCACTCCAACCATGCAAACTCTCCAACACCGTAATGGGCGTGAGTGAAAGGATGAGGAATGAATTAGTGAGCGTAAATTCGGGAACGTATCGGCTCTCGTTACATGCCCAGTTACCGGAATCGTCGTGACTTATGTACAATTGTATCCGTATGTGCAAATATATATATACACGTTTGATAGGTGCTCAAACAGTATATTTTATAACTGACAGATATCGCCAATGTATAGTCGCGTCAACTTGAAAAAGCGATAAAGAATTTTACGGTAGGCACGAAAACACAATGGCACCGATGTATACTGACATACGTATACATGGCGTATTCTAGCTCAACGCAGTCCGCCTTCGATTTTTTTGAAACTCATATATGCCATAAAGCATTGAAAACTATGAAACACGTATTTTTTTTATCGGCGGAAAAACGGGTTTCAGGGAGGGAAATCACCCCTCAAAGGAAGGTGTGTCACCCCTTAATTTAATTTTTTTTCAATACTTCTATAGTGGATTTTTCATCACTTTACGTAAGAATAATTTTGGTTTTTGTTTCATTCGGATCGGTGGAGTGCTTGTGGGTGAAACTGCAAAATCACCCCTCGACACGTCTTTCTTTGAGGGATGGTTTCTCCCTTTAAAACCGTTTCTCCACCGATAACAAAAATTCATGTCCAATAGTTTTTTAATGGTTTGTCACGTATATGAGTTTGATCAAAATCGAAGGCGGACGAAGGTGATGTTCCTTGTCAGACAATAATTTCCCTCACCATCGTTGATTATAGTTTTCCATAATGGAAAACGTCACTTCTAGTGTAAAAAAGCAATTTTTTTTTATTTCTTCCACCTTTTGCTCTTCTGCGTCTGCAATAAATCGAAAAGTCCACTCGGGTCGTTTTTTAAATTAAAAAAATGTAAATACGTTTTTTACCAAAGCTAAACTCGTGCTTCTAATATTTACGTTTTTTGTGAAATTTCGACTTCGGGGTTGATTGTTCGATAGTTTGAAAGTCAGAAGAGTACTTTTTCGGTCTACATATAAACATCCCACCCGAATTGAATTTCACATGAAACTATGTTTTTTGAGTTTTTTTCTTACTTGCAAGACCGTAAAAGTACTCTTTTGACTTCCAAACTGTCGCATAATCATCCCCAAAATCAAAATTGCACAAAAAAAAGTAAATTTCGAAACCACAAGTTGAGCTTTGTCGAAAAATGGACAAAACAGATATTTTTTCCAGAGCTTCAGAAACTGTCAAAGTTGACATTTCGATGTTTTGCAGCCGCGGAAGGGCAAGGGGTGGGGCAAAATTGACAAAAATTAGGGGTTTTATTAACACCAGGAGTGAGACTTCCCACTATGGAAAGATGGTGAGGGAAATAATTGTCTGAGTTGATCTGGAATACCCCATATATATATGCACATAGATTATATCGAGACGAACGGACCAAGCACCGTCGAATCGTTCAAGTACAAGAGTATGCGAGTGCAGGCGTGCATTTATTAGCCCATAAAAACTGTTCCCAATCCTTATCAAGCTCGAAACACAATCGCGATGATTTTGCTTCTCGAATCTCATACCGTTTAAACCTTTTTGCAAGCACGAAAAAAGTTGCAATGTCCTCGTCCAATCAAAGTAATTGGCACAAAAAGGCTTTTAAAAAAAAATCCCAAATGATTTTCCCCCAAATTACAATTGTGCGAAAAAGCCATATATTCCTCTCGAAAACTCGAAAAATTGCCTTTTTCACTAGTTGTAATTTGTGTTAAAACGACATCGTAACAAAAAAGCGTTTTAAAGCCATATACATCAGTTTTAATAATCCTCAACCGAATTTGACAAAAATGTATTAGTTGTTGAGTAGTTAAAAAATGGCGATCAACAATTGGATTCGCTAGGAATGCATTTTATTGCATTACAACGAAGTAAAAAAAAAACAGAAAAAAATGTAGTGAAAAAAAAATACTTTCCAGGCGTATCAATTGACATTTAAAATTGAATTGAATTTTGTTGGAATCCATTTGATTCCATTCCAGCGACGTAATGAAAAATAAATTAAAAAATGAATTAAAAAAAGTACCAAAATAATTCGATAGGAAAGGGTCAACGAACGTTAGATCATTCGCTGGAGATAGCGATGATCGGGTTAGAGTAAAAAAAAAGCTCGGGCGTCTTCACTCGACCGGGTAGCCACCGGAAGTTTATTGCATCCTTCAAGAATTTCTTTCTCCGGCGACTCCGGCGTTGCCCTCGTATGGTCAGAGAGCATCATCCCGCACCGCACAATAGGAAGCTCAGCTCGGATGAGACCCTCTGAATGGAATAAAACGTTTGTGCGCGTGGGTGTGTGCACGTGGGGGTTCGTACATAGTCGTTGGAGAGAGATTTTTAAGTGAAATGAGTTTTGCACGATAAATGGACCGCGGGTATCGCCATGAAAAGATTGAAGCTCACGGACCGTATATCGCCCACTTGGAAGTCCGTCGCAAAGTCTCCTCGACTTCCTATAACTCACTCTCGCATGCACACACGCCCACACCCATACACGCAACTATCTTTTTCCATTTACTTATGCGCGTTTCGAGACCGGCCGAAAAATGTATTGACATTTAAGGGTCGGTCGAGACAAAAGAAATGTCAACTCTTAAGCTTTCTGACAATATTTTTTTTTAAATCACAACACCCTAAATCAAGAATAATTTTTTTCCCTTATTTTAATTTTGATAATAAATAAGGACAAACTCAACTAATTAATATTTGTTAAATCCTGAGCTTCGAAGCTCTAAGAAAGCTTTTTAAAAAAATCTCAATATTATCATTTTTACACAAATTACAGATATTTGAAAAATGCATGTATGCCTGTCGAAAATTCGAAAAAAGGCATTCTTTACCAGCTGTTATTTGTGTTATTTTGTGCAAATGGAATAGGGGGAAAAAATCATTGAACTGTTATCCTTGAATCGGAGAGACCAAATTTGGCATTAATTTTTTGGGCATGCCCTTATATAAGTACTGTGATAATATTGTGTAGCAGAAATAATCGATTATCATTATTATTATTATCATATAATAAATTATTACGTAATATATATTTTTGATATATTAATATATGCATATATAATGTATGCAAATATTATGAGATAGATAACAATCATAAATACATTTATTATTATTTATCATAGTATCGATAATTATTATTATTATCAAATCTAATAATAATCATCATCATTTTTATTTTATTTTTATCTTATTGATAATGCTACATATTTGCTGTTTTCTTATTACATTGTTATATCATTATTATGGTTTTTATTATTCAGTCAAACGAATTTGTATTATTATTATCGTCGTAATATTATTGTTACGTTGATAATTTTTAATATAGTTGCTTCAATATAATAATTCTTCTATATTTTTTTTTATTGTATCTGCTACGGCGAACGCTGCGCCAATTTTAGCTTCCATGTACAGGGATTTTCCCCCTTTTTACATTTCCCACCATTTTCTCCAATCCACATCCCTAATCGATCCCCACCTTGCGTCCTAATCGATTCTTCTATATTATCAACGTAATCATAATGCAAACTTGTTTTATTGAATAATAAAAGCGAGAATAATAATATAAAAATGTAATAAGAAAATAACAAATATGTCGCATTATCAATGAGATAAAAAAATTAAAATGATGATGATTATTATTGAATTAGATAATAATACCTATTATTATTACTATGATTAATAATAATGAATGTATTTGTAATTGTTATCTATTTCATCATTTTTAGTTATGTAATAATTATATTACGTATATATTACGTTGTAATATTATTATTATTATATTTAACACAGTTGCTTCTGGCTCTCGAGATCCACGACGGTGAAACATCCATTTTTGTTGTTGTACATATTTCAGTCCATTTTAGGTAGGTTACGTGGGACTGTGAATATGGAAAAACATCGTCGCATTCGCTATAACGTATAACCTACCTCGGTATACGAAGGTTCTTCAACCTTCTATCATTATGTATATGAATATAGCCATAAGCGCTGCTCATACTTCGAGAACTTGCAACCAAGAGGCCTCTGACGGTCGGCTCTCCTCGAACTCGTCGTATAAGGTGAATAACTACGTGGGGGATGCGGTCTCAGGGCTTAGTACACATTCGCGTACACACATACACGTGCCTATTCCACGGTGTACTCGCGAGGCTTTTCCCAGGAATAAATTTAAATATCGCCCCCGTTCTTTGATATGTTAACGAGCTTCCCGTAGGACGCGCGCACCTGTGATAGATACGTGAGACGGTGCTGGTAGCCTCGAGACTAAAATTCAACGAAATTTTCCAACTCTTCGCAATTTTTCACACTCTTTTCCACTTATCTCTTGGTCTCTTTTTTGCTGTCATATTCGTGGCTTTCTCTCCCAAAAGACTCCCGCGTAATTAGTCGGCTCTAATTTGTATACCCTTCGATCGATCACGGTGCGTGTCAAGAAAAGACGAATAATCGATGCTTTTCAAACCGATCTTTTCTGAATATGAATATTTGGCATTTTGCTTGCAAAATTCTTACAATACAATTACATGTGTAAATACAATTAAAAATACAGTGTTTGAGGAATTGACAACATGATATGAATGATAAAATTGTCGAAAAAAAATACGATAATAGAAATAATAAAACGATTAAATAATGGAAAAGAAATGATGGGATAAATCATTTTAAAACAAGAAACAAACGAGTGATAGATCTAATAAAATTCAAACATTAATAAATATAAATAATTGGAAATAATATAAATAAATATAAATAATAAATAATAAATACAAATAATTGGAACAAATATATATAATTTTTTTTTAATAATAGGGAGAATAAATATAAATAATATATAAACCTTTTTCAAAATGAAAAAAATTATTATTGAGCTCATAACCGAATAGTTTTCATGTTTCTTTCTTTCTTCGGTGTCGTTAAAAACGTAGGGCTCATAGTAAAGTCGTAATCCAACTACTTTTTCACCAGGCAAGTACCATGGGTGTATATATATTTATAGCATATGGTCCATACCAGTGTGTCACCGAGAATTTATAGTATTTTCTTTCGTTTGTTTTTCTTCCTTCGCGGGAAAAGCCTGTTTCACCTGTCTTGAAATATGCAAATGCTCCGGTGCGCCGAGGCATGCCAAAATTCTCGTTGCCTAGACATTTTCATTGTTCCCTCGCTGCTTCCTTCGGGCTTTTGTTTCTCCACCCTACCCACCCCCCTCCCTTCCCTCGGCGCCCTATTTTTTTGTCACTCTTTCCCGAATATTAATAGCAGAGCAACCCCTCACGACGACAAATATTCTCGCACTCGAGAGGACAGACTGTTTCTTCATTTCGCGAGAAAAAAAAAACAACATTCGTTCTTCATCAAAGTTGACGTTTCGCGCGAGGAGGAAACGAAAAGATTGCTTTCGAATTATATATGTATATTTTATATTTACGATGGGGACAAATGGCAGGGCGTCAATTTCAACGAGACCGTGAATTATTCACGAGTTAATTCAAAAGTGTTAATTATTAGAATCCAATACGCGATCAATCAGTGTGATTCGTTGCTGTATGCTGATACAATCAATTTCACCAGCAGTTCACGATTACGCAAACATACGTGTTTGCAGAAGCTTTATTTTGCCTACCGTGAACGTGTGAGGCATTTTATACCAACTCCCCGATTAAATTGCTTTTATACTCCGAGCGATTTACGAAAATATTTTTCAACGCATTTCGATTGAAGATATTTTTGGTAAGTTTAACGTTTTTTATAACACGTTATTTTTACTTCTATAAATATTTGTATTTTTTGTCGAAACAAATATTTATGTTTTTAATCGGAATAAAAACATTCTTGCGAAGTTTAAGGTAATTTTCAATACGTTATTTTTACTTCTGTTCATAACGACGTTTCGTAAGCATTGTGGTTTAATTAAATTTGACGCGGAGGGGAATTGTTTTAATCTCGAACTTAATTTTGCGTCGAGCTTTTGGCTCGCTAATTCTTTTAGAAATAAAAAAATCGCGACGAAGAGTGATCATGAAAAAGTATTTGAAGTTGAAGAAAAATAACTGCTCATATTTGATAACAATTGAATATGGCATTAAAATTGGAAATAAAATCAGTAAATATTTTGCATTAAGGGCAACACTGTCATGGGCTGCCAAAAGGTCGTTTTCTCCGATCATTTTAATCTACTACATTTCTTATTTGGGAATTGGAGAAAAGGTATGTTAATAAGCATACATTGAACATATTTCGCGTCATTGTTTATTTAAAAAAAACCAATCTACAACGTTATTGAGGTACAATAGAACATCTGTAAAAAAATATGGTCCAACAGCCGAATGAATAACTTGACAATCGTCTCAGAAATCAAAATAAAATAGTTTTATAAACTATATAAATGTAGTTCTCGTTGTACGTATCCAGCCATTTTTTCAAGAAAAAAATTCACCAAATCGGGAGTGTTCAAAATGAAAGTGTAATTCTGGAAACTTTTGATTACATTCGGGGCCTCAAAAAGGGCAGAATTTAATAAAATGGCTACGTACAACGACAGCTACTGTAATTACGGAATTGTTGTTTTTTTTTTATTTATTGAAATTCGGACAATTGTAGCTAAAGTTACGATCCCGGCCCGGTGGAAAAAAGTCGTTTCGAGAAAAACGCGATGAAAAATTTCAGTATACATAAATCGTTGTGCTGCTCCCACTAAAACGTCTCCGCCGTGGTCAATTTTTAATTTTTTAACTTGAACATTTTTTCATATTCTCGAATATCTGCACTATGAAAAAATGCCAAAAAAGTCGATTTTTTTACCTCTCATAGCGACGTACCGCCTCAAATTAGACGCAATTTAATAGAGAATAAAATATACATACGAACAACAGTGATTGTCGAATTAAATTTGAAAGTCGAAACATTCGAACGTAAGACGAATGAAGTATTCAATTTGATATCAAATTACACTAAATTTGATAGTTGTAAATAAATTAAACGTCATTTGTAATTTCTTAAATTGAAGCGTGAGAGTAAAAATTAATACCTACATTTCGTGACAAATAAAATTAATAAAAAATTGAATATTTCATTAACCAAAATCCAACCGAGAATAAATATTCGGAGAAATTATTAAATATCTTTCTCTGAATTGAAAGGGGGCCACGAGTCGCCCAAAAATATATCGTGACCGATCGTATTAATAGTGGTATTTGCGGATGCAGGTGAACCCAAACAGAAGCGTGTGATCGGCGCGCTACGTATGCATATTGATTCAAATATCAATGACGCGCGAGTTCGACCGTATGTTTTTCGGCAAAACGTAGTTTTTGTTGTTGTTTTTTATTTTATTTGTTCAAGCTGTGACAAAAATACACGTCGAAACGAATGGCGACAATAACGGTTCGAGTTACCCGTTGAATAGTGCATATCCCGGCTGTACACGATAGAGCAAGAGAGAGACTGAGAGGGAGAATTCTCGTTCGTCAAAGCAAGACAGAAGATATCCGTGTGATAATATTTAAATGAAGACATTAAAATGTAGGGGGCGTAATGCCCGGGGTCGCGTAACGGTCGACATAGACGTTCGCATGTCGAATTCAGACTACATTTCTCGTGCTCTCGACTCGTCCTTTTTGCAGTCCACGTGCAATTGCGAATAGATGTTCGTTATAGAATTGCAGAATAGAATTGCAGCATTGCAATTCGTTCAACCTGATCTCGTCGTACCTTTTCATTCAATGCAATAAATCCGATTGGCATTCGAAAGCCATCCTTATTTCATATTCTCGCGGAAATTCCTCACGATCTAATTCGATATTGAACTCGATGAAAGAAAATCGATCGAAAAATGCCTGGAAATTGAGTCTTCGATGTGCTACCGTTGATATATTGGAAATTACATTTTGATAATCGATAACATATATATATATATATATATATATGTCATCGATTATCAAAATGGCTTATTTTGTCATGGGATTATACCATGGGCTTATTTGCATCATACAAACAAACAAAAGTTTACGTTGTCGAGACTTTCACTTGCTTATGCAAAATCGATTATATTTCGAGGAAAAAAAATTGTAGTCACATCGCGACATTTCGTAGAAAAATATAAAATTCATTAAACAATGGAACAATAGAAAAGATGACTTAAAAAACAAGAAATAAACGGAGAAATGAGCTAATAAAATTGAAAAAATAATAAATATGAATAATATGTATATGAATAAGATGTAAATATGAAAATATGATAAGTAATAAATAGAAATATGAAAATGACAGAAATAATAAATAGAAATATTATATATCTTTTTTTTAAATAATAAAACAATTATTGAACTCCAGAGAGAATTCTTTTTAAACTCTCGTTCTCTTTTGAACATTCGGTTGAAAAATATAGGTGGGGGGAAGAGACAGCTCAGCGAGCGAGACGAGCTTTGACGAGCTTTTGAATTTTTTAAATCGCACCCACGTCACGAGACCCAGTACGATAAAATTATATACACCATAGTTAACTGTGGAAAATGTTTAGGGCCGCGAGCCTCGACTACCGCGCGAGATGAGAACGGAGATCACTTTTTCCTCCCGGTACCATCTCGAAAAGGAGGGAAAAAAAGTGCGCTATACATTTTCCCGAGACGAGGAAACGCATGCACCGTTTGGCCGGAACATTAGGAGTGAAACTGTGCCATTTTTTATTCTCACGCGGGCACACAGAGACATGTCCCAGGGCAATTGTTTTTTTTTTCTTCGTCTTCCTCTTTCATCCTTAATTCTTTTCTTTGTTCAGTAACACGACAGAGGGCGCTGAAGCTGATCCTTTATATCCAAAAAGCCCGTCACGACTGCTGTCGGTCTATCTTTTTCACCCGCTGTGTTTTTCCGCCCACGTCACGTCGAGCGTGCGGATGTTTCATCTCGTATCTCATCTCGCGCTGTATGAAACGCGATTTTTTTTCACTCCGGAACGTACAGTAAGGCACTAGCCAAGTTCATTGAATTTTTGGCGCGGAAAAAACTTTTCGTCCTCCCCGAAATAATTGGTCCACGTTATTTAAGGGGCTTCATGTACTCGCAAAAAATGGCCGAATTCCGATTGTTTTTTTTCTGGAAAACGGTTGGTTAAAAAGAACCGCATTTTTTTAACACAAAGGCACGTATATTAAGAGCGTTTGAAAAAAAAATCACCAAAAAGTACAAACAGCAAAAATATGGCTGCCGGCAGATGATGAATTTTTTATTGCGGCGTTTGGCGGTGGACACCCTCAGGCTTAAACGGCCTATCCGAAGTTCAAAAACCAAACGGCTAATTTAAGTTAACAAGAAATACGAGTCTTTGACGATCGTCGATTTTTGAAGATATTGTTTTTAACAACATGGCGACAAATCGAAACTCGAGCATACAAAATCGATGAAAAAAGGTGTCATTTTTACGTAATTAATAAAAAATGAAGATTGATTTTTGAAAAGTGAGATCGTCAGCGACCTTTAAATGTCTCTCGTCGTATCTCCTATAAATTTGGAAACAATCCATCGAGTGGTTCTCGAGATGTCATGTCCACCAACTTTGAAAATAGTGTTTCGAGAAAAACGCGTAGCTCAATCAACCTGTAACTCATTCAATTTCAAGAATATTTCAATTAAATTCCAGGGAACATAGCTACAAGGTGATACTATAAAAAAAAAAAATATTTTTTGAAAATGCCATTCTTTACCCGCCTAGGTAGATGTACCCCCTTAGTTACAAAAACAAAAAAAAAACAACAACCGACAAAAAGTTTCAAAATCCCGGCAAAGTTTAATTGAACGAAAAACGTCCCCAACTTCTTCGACAGAGTATTTATTTTTTTATTCCAAATGGCCCATTGATCCTTGCCGGACAACCCAAGTGATGAAAGAAACGTTTTTTTTTGCACCTCAACAGATAGTTTTATTTTTCACGAAAGCAAAGTTATCGGAGTTGAAAATATTTTCAGATGTTATTACCGTGTCCGGCTGGACTTTCGTACAAGCTTAACAAAAAAAAAGACTCCGAAATTGGAGCACTCCAGATAATCCGTCGGTCGGAAATCGCTTCAATTTATTTCGAATCCCATCCCGAGTGCAGTTCATACGGGGGGACTTTAAGACGACGCTGTACAGGTCGATGTACCTTGAGAGGACAGTCGAGAGAGAGATGGCCGCCCGGGAAGCACCGCTCTCGATAAAATACGAGGCCCGATTGCATTGGACAGTCGGAGGGCAAGAAGGTGCAAGAAATATAGTGCACGGAACATCTAGAGAATTGAGGAAGGGAAACGGAGATGAAATTGCACTTGTATATATATATATATATAAGTACATACACACACATATGTCTATGTTTCGATACATGTCGAAACATAATATGTCCATAGAGAGAGAGGGAGAGAGAAGGAGGCATGAAAAGAATTTTATAAGTCTGAGGGTCTTGTTTACTATTTTTACAAAGTATATACGTACAGTACGATTGGTAGAATATATCAACTACAATAACAATTTATCTATTTATATATAACATTAGTATTCATTAAAAAAAAAAAAACAATAGGAAAATTCAGTGGCGTAGTATTTTTATTCCTTGCATAACCTTTTTAAGGGTGTTTACGTAAATAAACACCCTTGAAAACCTTCTCATTTACATAAATTATTTTACATTGGTTATCATATATCTATCCTAGCTGCTAGTTTCTCAGATTGTCCGATGTAATCGCATAGTTCCTTTGCCGGTTGCATTTTCAGTTGCGCTTCTATTTTCCAAGCTATTTCTAACCCACTGCTATTTTCCAACCATTGCCCCCATGGAAATTTATGTATGTACAATATATGTAGAAAATATATGCTACATATATATATATATATATCGGTCGCATATATAGTGACGAAATATAGAATAATACGTATATATTCAGTATATATACACCAAATATATGACGCATATATGACCCATATATTTTCGATATATTTTTTTTTACCAAAAAAATATATGCTACGTATAAACACTATATATGATGCATATATGAGGCATATACGACGCATATATTTTCGATATATTTTCAATCTATTTTTTTGTCAGAAAAATATATCAAAAATGTATGCGTCATATATGTCTCATATATGTGTCATTTATGCGTCATGTATGACGCATACATTTTTGATACATATTCCTGACAAGAAATACATGCTGTGTATAAACACTATGACAGTTAAACTTAATAAAACTTAAAACTTAAACTTAAAAAAACTTAACTTACAGTTGAAGTACACTATTACATATAAACACTATATACAGATATGCTACGCATATTTGTATATATGTGGCATATATTTGTACCATTTATGCAGTATATATGTGGTATGTATGCAGTGTGTATGCAGCATATATGCTAAATATATGTGGTATATATGCAGGGTAAATGTTACATATATCATTGATATATGATACATTGATATACAGTAATACCACGCATATTCATCTCATATATAAAAACGTTACGAAAACTAGAATTTGGCACATATATGCAACATATATTTTGAATATATCGCATACATTTCACATATATTATAATTATTAGTAAAATAAATTTGCAGTATATTTTTGCGTATATAAATTTCCGTGGGGGTGCTCCCGTCGATTTACTATTTGTTGGTTGAGTTTTCCGTTAACTTTCGTACTCTCGCAAATATACCTCGAATTTACAATTGCATGCTTGCATATTGTACATTTGGTGTCGACTTACCATTTTGTCCCGTCTTTCCCGATATTCCTAAAATATCGGGAAAATTGGGAAGCGGGAAAGGTTGGAAAATATTACCTAACGAATTTCGATTGAAAATATTTTTACTGAGTTTAATGGAATTTAAAACACGTTATTCTTGCTTCTATAAATATTTATATTTTTGTCGAAACAAAAATTTGTAATTTTAATCGAAGTAAAAATATTCTTACGAAGTTTAACGTAATTTTAAATACGTTATTTTTACTTCTGTTCAAAACGACGCTTCGTAAGCATTTTGATTTAATTTGACGTGGAGGCGGATGATTATAATTTCGAACTTAATTTTTCGTGGACCTTTAGGGTCGCTGATTCTTTTAGAAATAAAGAAATCGCGACGAAGAGTGCTCATAAAAAAGTATTTGAAGTTGAAAAAAAAGCCTTGTATTTTATAACAATCTAACCGTCTTTCCCGATATTCCCACATATAATCCTCGCCCTCGTGCCTTTTGATTCCCCGCTAATCACCTTTTCCCCCAACATTTTTCCCTGGATACACCTGTATTCCTATGTTTATATTCCATGCAGTATCTTGACGCAATCGATTTCGCTCCAATCGTATTAAATACGGAAATTCAGTACTTTATTTAGTATTTTCCGTAATTAATGTATTTAGTATTATTTATTCAATATTCTGTAATCTATTTTGTATTTTCCGGCAATGTTTCTTGATGTATTTATAATTACATTTTATAATTTCAATTATAATCACAGCTATATTTTTATCGTATTGGATCGTCCATTTTTTTATTTCACTATTTGTAAAATTATCCAAATATCTTTTTGAAAAGTTTACGTTATGAATTTCCAATAAAGGTTCCCAAAAAAATTTCGAAATATCTTCATAGTCTCAAACTGCGGAAAAAAACAAACAAAAATTCATCGCGTTCTAACTTCGGATTTCAATGGTGCATTTTCGGAGTTGAATACTTCAACAACCATTAGTTATTTGTTTAAACAAATGTGCGAAAAGGACGTTTTTTCTCTTTCGAATTAGATCATTCGATTTCTCGAATTACGTTCGAACGCTTGATTCGTTAACCATTGAGCTTGGTGACTCTCGAAGTAAAAAGCTCAACAAATTGGGGGGGGGGGGGGGAAGGAGACTAATGAGACAACTAACTAGCAGCTCTCTCTGCCTCGGGTGCCAAATCCGAGATTATCGGGTCCGAGTTTTGATCGATTTGGCACGGAAAGATCCATAACGGACGATCGAGAGCAGAGCGAGGCGAGGACCAATGCCCGAGAGACGAGATCCTCAGGATCCTCAGGGTGAAATTGGTGTAAGCCTTCCGAGCCATTGCTCACAGCGGATGTTGAAATACGGCTTCCTTGTCGTTCGGACACTAAACTCAACGGAATTACGCGAAACTCTCTCGTGGCAGTAAACGCACGTGTGTGTGTGTTACGAAACTCTTCTGTAGAGAGAGAGAGAGAAAGAGAGCGAGAAGGAGGGAGGGAAAGAGAAAGAGAGAGGAATTAAATTAGATTATATTGATTGCAGATAATTATTTTAAATGAAAGAAGAGCGTCAAAAAACGAAAAAAAGAGATTCGATACGAAAAAAATGATCCAATATAAACAACATTTAATAAAATTAAGGATAAAAAGGAGAGAACGTGGGCGGAGGCAAGAGAAGAAGACGAAGCTCTCCACGGTTGTTACTTAAGGGGTCTTCTCACTTTAGACGCTAAAAAGGCTATTTTCATGATTTTTTGATAGTTTTATATTATAGATATTGATATAAAAGTTGTTACACTTAATAAATACATTTAAAATTTTTATTTATTTATTTAAGTCACTATTTATCGACGAAAATGGTAGTTAAAAAAATGTCCTCCTAAAAATTTTTTCTAAAAAAAATCAATATCGATAATGTAAACCTATAAAAAAAAATCATGAACATAGCCTTTTTAGCGTCTAAAGTGAGAAAACCCCTTAAGGGGTTAGTCCACGTTAACGGGTATAAAATCATGTGCGAATTTAACAATTTTTTTTCGTATGAAAAAGTGATTCACTCATAAAATTAATTACACATCTATTTAGTATGAATATCAAGCTGGTCGACTACTAATATTTTCTTTTGTTATCTTATTTTTGGGCACTCCGCGGCGTGACATTTAGCCTCCACAATTTTTTTACCTAGAACAAAAAACAAAAATTCCCGTCAATCTACATTAGAATACCTAGAGAAGTACGTACGGAATTAAAAAAATATTGTTTTCTTCAAAAGTTGTAGGTATTTGAATGAGTTTCAGTGAAAAATTTCGTTTATAACTGCTCATAAAATGAAAAGTTTTCGATTAATCAGAAATTCCGTACGTACTTCTCTGCGAAATGCAATTAGACACATAACTTTTAAATTTGACGTAACTCGAGTGAAAATTGTTGAAGTTATTTGTCACGCCAATTGGAAAAAAAGCCGTGCCAGAGGTGGACTAAGGTTATACGCTCAAAGTCGGTGAAAAAAAAATGTTCTTCTTATAAATTATTCTTATGATAATAAAGCACCGTTTTAGCAAGAAAAAAAATCGATTTTTTGAAAATTCCACTGTGGCCGTACCCCTTAATAAATTAAACATTCAGAGTCGTTCGTCTTCGCTAAAAAGTAATTGGAATACTCTCGATATATATTCATTCATTTATATTGATCAAGATACATTTATTCAAGCAATGACAGTAACGAATTTAAAAAAAAAAGGAAAACTCGAGCCGAGTGTAATTTCTGTACACGTTGGTAATTGCCATTCGCCCGGGCCATTGAGAGACGAAAAGCGAGGATATTTCATAGCGCCATCGAGAGCGAGAGATTTTCACCCGGGATGGTCGGAGTCTCTATTGAAGTGTCAAAAGGGGTTTGAAGTTTCTCATACCTTGCATAAAGAGCGCTCTCACCGGAAGTGCATATCACCCGTTGCAATAAATACACGCCTGTGCCTTTGGTCGCCTCAAAGACGCGCATAACTTCGAAGCACTCGACTGTGTGCAATTCGACGACTTCCATATACTCGCGAGAGATATATTCCCTTCCCGTCAAAGACACTCCATTATTGCATACTTCACATTTTCCACCGGAGATATTGCTCCGGCAATGCAACAACAACAAAAAACAATGGCTGCGTATCAGCGTGAAAGCAGGAAAAAAAGCTAACGAAATGTTTTTTTTTTTTCGTTCTTTTTGCAGTTTGGACAGAGATCAGCCCTTCACGTTCCAGCTGGGCGTTGGACAGGTGATCAAGGGCTGGGATCAGGGCCTCGTCGACATGTGCGTCGGTGAGAAGAGGAAATTGACGATCCCCCCGGAACTTGGATACGGCGACAGAGGAGCCGGAAATGTCATTCCCGGAGGTGAGTTATTGACCTTCGCGTCACGAATATTTACGACATTTGCAAAAAAAATCGCGCACTCGCAAAAAACAACAATATTCAGGGAGGAGAAAAAAGGGTTATCATCGACGAGAGATCCCTCCAGCGGATAGAGAGGGATGGAGATGAAACTCGATCAACGCAGCGGTAGCTTCGCCAGTTGATAAACTTTTTTATGCGGATTGGAAAGGGATGTAGCCTGTGTGGAGGTGGTGGACCGGTGTGTCTAGACAATATCCGCAGATATACGTACCGAACCAATTAACGATCGTTCCGCGGGATAACGATCGTTCGATTTGACAATTGAGAATTCTCTGCGTTTTTTTTTTGTATCCCTCTCGCCCTCTGTCCCTGCACGTTGAACGTATCTGTCCCAGGACACTTTGAACCCCTCATATCAGCGTAATGTTGACTGTACGGACATCTGGCTGTTTTGAGGACGGTCGTTGAAGTCGAGGGTCCTCAAAATCAACTATGTATATAGATCGGCTGAGGATGGTGGGTTGTATACGGTTAGAGGGTATCGCGGGAACAATTGGCACAGTGATGTGATCGGCGCCACATATAGGGGATGCGACATGTCTCTCTCTCTCTCTCTCTCTCTCTCTCTCTCTCTCTCTCTCTCTCTCTCTCTCTCTCTCTCTCTCTCTCTCTCTCTCTCTCTCTCTCTCTCTCTCTCTCTCTCGGTGTCTCAATAACTGAGAGGTCATCACTTTTCAAATCACCCGTGAGACCCATTTTATGTTCGTACGTACTACACGTAGTACGACCCGGAGAAATAGAGAAAAATGGGAGAACAGATAGAGAGAGGAGGTGGAGGAGAGACAGGAGGTACAGAGGACAAAGGGAATAGTTAGGAGACGCGCAAAATCGAAGTCAAAAATGCAATTGGACAGAACTCCGATAAAGCCGCAGTGGCACACCGACGACCATCAAATTGAATGGTCCGAACCCCCATGGAATATACGAGCCCGGGTACGTGCACCAGCAGGACCCGTCACAACGAACATTTTCTTGTATGCATGTATGTGTAGGAGGAGAAAACGATAGTTTGAAACTTGGCTTTATATATATATATATATATATATATATATATATATATGGGCGGTTCTAACAAAATCGAAGGGCCCTTACCACAACCCTTATCCTTTTTTTTTGTGCCTGTGCACGTAAGCCCGCAGCCAAACCACAATCAGAATTCATCAC
This sequence comes from Ophion obscuratus, assembly GCA_964007375.1. Lineage (NCBI taxonomy): Eukaryota > Metazoa > Arthropoda > Insecta > Hymenoptera > Ichneumonidae > Ophion > Ophion obscuratus. Next base: position 49,643,930 of record OZ023318.1, read on the forward strand.
AAGACTAGATTTTTTCATTTTTTTTGTTGTTTTTTCGAATAATTATATTTTATATATCGTTTTTTAAACGAATATCCGCGGACCTAATTCTTCATCAACCAAGCTCTTGGCCGAAAAAAAGAGAAACTTTCGTGATTTTTTTGAGACATGTGTGTACGTGTTTTCACGTTTTTTTTTTTTTTTAAGAGTATGGTTCAAAGTATCTTTGACAATTTTTGTATTGAGAAATATTCATAAATCTGGTATTAAAAAATGTAATATTAAAAAATCAAAGGCATTTAGCTTTTGCATGAAATTATTCAGTGCTCGGACGAAGAATTTAATGAAATATAGATTTTTGAAAAAATGGCGCAGCCCAAAGTGAAAGTTTCTATTTTCAGTAAAAAAAAACGCTCTCTGTCCGTTGATTAAAAATAATACATTTGATTGTAAGTTACGAGTCGTTTTAAACTCGAATAAATCAAAACAGTTTTCATGAGTTACACCCTAGCTTATGGTCGGAAAAAAGCATTTTCGTGATTTTTTAAAGGGAAAACGTGCGCCGGATTCCATTTTTTTTGCACTAAGGAGTATTTTAGGATTTTTTTACACTAAGGAGCTTGAAGGATCATTTAGAATTTTTATTATGAAACATTTTTATAAATGTGGTAGATAGAATGATTTGCACAGACCGTTGTTTGGGTTGTTTAAAAAACGTCTTTTGCGATGACCACTGCTGCTCGGGAACAAATCATGCGAAATAAAAAAATCGAAAGCATGAAATTATCCAGTACTCGGACGAAGAATTTAATAATTTTTTTTTACACTTGCCGTCCAAATTGAAAATATCGATTTTCGATGAAAAAAACGCACTATTTTCGTTGATAAAAAAAACTATGCATCGAAAAAACAACATTCCGTCGTCACAGATTGTGAAAAAGTCATTTTGAGAAATACGCGGCTAGCGGAACCTACCTATAAATGCCCATAACTCCGTCAATTTTGGGCGAGTCGACTTGAACGTTTAATAGAACATTTTGGAAATTTTATTTTGAGAATTCCTCAAGAATCGATATTTTCAGAAATTTCAACTAGGTGCAAGCACTTTAAAATACCAGGCAAGTTTTAAGCACAGGGCATTTTACACTGCGACCTCTCATATCGGGACCTCGATAGATGCAACAGCCCCCCACCATATGCCGAATATCGAGCGCATGGTGGGAGAAGTACCAGGCCTCAGCGTGGGGCTCGAAGCCCGCTAGCCAATGAAAGAGGGCGTTGTGAGGTACTGCAATCAGCTACCCTAACTGCGCAGACTCGGCTTGACTGGATGGTGCGCAACCTCCATTGTTGCAAGTGTGATGCGGAGCCGATACAGCCGCTCTGCCGATATGAGAGGTCGCAGTGTACCGATGAATGTCAAAGGGCACTCATTGTACTTCCCTCCACGATACGTGACTATACCTGCTGACTAGCACGTACCTTGGTACGGCCCAGCCCTTCTGGCAGTGCTGTACACAGAGCAAGTACAAACAAGGGAAAAGGGCTTCAGAATTCGGCCCTCGTGATCGTTCGTCCAATTCCCGCATAATTATTCGCGCGGACTACTAATAAGCACACACACACACACATATAGATACGAAACGTGTCATTTCCACGTGACGTTTCTACGGACCACTTTCCGGTTTGACCTTTCCTCCTCGCCCACGGCCCTTCGTCCTCCCTTTGCGGCCAAGCTTCGTTCTCGTGGCCGCACCGCACTCGGTCGACCTATTTGGACCATAACGAATCATGCTGTTCATACATTTGGACATTATCGAATTGAAGGGCCTATCGTGTGTATGTTACGCGGATAAACCCTTCGCGAAATTGCGCTACGGGCTGCGGGGGCGCAGGTGCGGCGGGATAACGCGTTATCGTGGAAATGCACGGTGCTTCGGACACCGATATCAATTTCACTCGTTCAAACAGCGAATAATTAAGCACCATATTTCATTAGCAGGCATTTAATCGCGCGCGACCATAGGTACCATCCATAATTAATGCCCCGATTCGCGGCCGCAGTTCGTTAGCCTTGCTCTCGCCCGGACGTTGTTTCAGCTCTTTCCCTCCTGCACCTACTTCTCGCTGACCTCGCCCCCCCCCTGCCCACATTCCCCACCTAACAATGGAGGGCCTTTTCGCTCGCGCTTCTTCGCCGCCTCTCGCAGCCGACGTAGCGGAATTTCTGGCAACGGGGATGCTGGGAAATCAATAATTCATCGGGTTCCGGTAGGTGGTAACATGCGGGTGTGTATGTGCATGACGGCCGGTGCGAGACAGGCGATTTCCCGTGAATTGCACCGGTGGCCGATACTCGGATGGGTGACCGCTCAGCCGCATGGGCTACCGCCCCGAATCGCAATTGTACGGGGCTGGTGATGGTGAACGCGACAAGCACAACTGAGAGGGAATATAAACTGCCCGGTGCGGGCACAGGTTTTACTCAGTTTCCCTGTGCCCTCGTGTTGAGCTTAACCGCGTTATACCTGGTGAAAAACAATTCGGTCTGATGATTTCCGTTACAAATAGTCTTTCTCTAGTAAAAACTAGAGTCGAAGGATAAATAAATTTGAATCTTAGTTGGGGGAAATTTTTGAAAATATCGTTTTTTTGGTCTTAAACAGATTTTTAAAATATTTTATTTAAAAATATTCGCTGGGAATTTCAAAACGATGCGTTTATAATTGAAGGTGTTATGGGAGTTTGTAGGTAGGTTCAGCGTACCGGCGAACTTTAAAGGCGTTTTTCTCAAAATGACTTTTTCTAAATAAGTGTCCACGATATTTAAAATATTTAGGCACTGATCAACTTCAAATTTTACAAGCTTCTTGTACATATCAAAAAGTAGTGCTTGAACGAGGAATTTTTTTCCGGTGCAGTTCTTTTTATCGCCGAAAAAGAGCTGTTTTTTCCGAACAATCAATACTTTCGCTGTGAATATTGACTATTTTTTCACAAATCATTATTTCATTGAATCCTTCGTCAAAAATTGTAAAAGATACTTAAACCCATAGTCTTTATTGTAAAAAAAATAAACTTAAAAACACGTACACGTTTTCCCTGAAAAAATTCACGAAAATTCCTCTTTTTTCCGGCTACGAGCTAGGTGTAACTCGTTAAAAGTGTTTGGACTTGTTCGGATTTAAGACGAGTCGTAACTAACATTCAAGTTTATTTATCAGTAAATTATATTTTGCGCTAGGGAAGGTAAAGAAGACGTTCAGTAAGAACTAGCTTTTACTAGGGAAAACGCGTTTGAACTGAAAAATGGTTTCAAGTGTAATAGATTAACCTATATATTTACGTTAAGTAAGAATCTCACCGTTTTTGGGATGTCTGAACTGATTTCAACGCTTCCTTGACACACTTATATTTGGCCACGATTTTGAAACTGGGTCAATTTGACCCGTATAGTACTTCATCCATCCGCCATTAAGGAGGTTGGAGCGTTAGCCACAATCCAAGGTTAAATTTAATAAAAAATACATGTTATTGTTTACACTATACTGAGTCTTTACGAATTTTTTGAACTTTTTTCACCATCAAACACCAGAGATAAAAATAGTTTAGTGTATGTAATTTAACGTGCGATTAGATGGGCAAGACTTTCACACTAAAGGTTATGTAATTTTTATTGTTATTTAGCACCAAGATAAACCATTTCTAACAATGGATTAACGCAAACTGAACCTTTGTGAACATTTAGAAAAAAAAATCCTCATCTTGCCCATCGTAAACCATGGGCCAATAATCTCGTGACGTAAATATGAGTAGGCATAATTGTGAATTACTCAAAGTTCCATTGTGAATTGTATAAAACATTCGTTGTCGTAGTTTTTCATAATAATCATCGATAATGTTATGCTTTTTCAAGTTGGTAGTACAAAAGTTTTTCTACTTTACGTAATAAAAATGTTAAAATGCATAATTTTGCCCTTTAATTATATATTTTAAAAAATGAGCATATATAGAATAAATCGGTACCTCGTATACCTTTCTTTTGAGGTTCACTGAAAAAAAATGAATAAACCGTCATTCGACTCAACTGAATCGCTCCAACCTCCTTAACAACCCTTTAGTCGGTTTTTATTTTAAAAAATCCAGGATACACTTAATCTTAAGTGTATTAAATCTTAATAATTGGAATTGAAATTGTAATCTTAATAATTGAAATTTGGAAAGTATGAAATTTGATTATTGTAAAAAATTATTCATAACTTTCACGTTTGGGAAAGTGAGCATTTTATTTTAAAATCGTCCGGGTGAAAATGACCCAGTATGTCAACGTAGGGTTAATTTCATAAATTCACCTTGCATGATTAATTTCATAAATTCACCTTGCATGATTTTTTTGCTACGTTTTTAACAAATTAATTTTTTGTACTCCCTTTAATATCAAAATACCCTCGAATTGTTGTTTCCTCTTAAGAACGTCTTGGGAACATTATTTTAATTGAGTAAAAAACTAAACAAATTTTTTTTCGGCTACCTCTAACATTTTTCCGAACCATTTTTTTTGGGATAAAGAAAATAACTATCGAAGGCGATTTTGATGCCAAAAAGTATTGCGAGGATGCCAAAAAGTCAGGATCATGCGAGGTTTTGCGAAATTTAAAAAAAAGTCGTAAATTTTCCAAAACGATGGTTTTTTTCTTGTGCCAAAATGTGATATTCCAGTAGGGCATCATCGAATCTAGCACCCCCTTAAGTATAACGTCGTATTTTCGGGACACCCTGTATGTACAGTGCATCGAAGAGGATTAAATGAAGGTGCGCTGGAGGTTGAGAGAATGGGACTGTCCAAACGACAGAGGCGACTACGACGACAACGACAACGATGAGAAATGTCGTATTGGACGTATTGGATTTTTATCGGGTTTCGGCCAATCAGCCGGGGCTTCCGCTGTTCGTGTATTTTGTGTCGTTTTTCGTCGATCGCTCTCTCATCCCCATTCTGACGTGGAAGAACTTTCCGCGATTCTATACCTATCGTGCACCACTCGTACCCATCGCACTACTTCCGCTGTCGGATTTCGTTCGCAGAGAGAAAACACCGAGCCGGCTTTCTCGATGATTCGTTGCTGCTCTGTAGATTCGTCGATGTCCCCCTCACCTCGTATAAAACACCATCAATGTCGGATTTTATTATTTCTTTTTTCCTCGCCCAATGTCCTGGATGAAAAAAAAAATCTTTATCCCGCGACGGTCCGATCTCGCGGGATTTTAATGCTCCACAATGTTCGAATGATGTTCGCATTTATGCGCAAATTTGGAGAATGGGAAAAAAAATTGTCGAGATTCATCACGATGCAAAGAAAATTGAAAAAATTAATTCAAATTTTGTTGAATTTTTATTCTTGACATTTGAAGAAATTGGATTTGTTTGCGCGGTTTTCGTTATAAACGCTGTATAATTTGCTAATTATTTAGATGAGTGACTTTTTCATGCGAAATTTTTTATCAACAATTTTTTTACGAGCCAAAAATCTTTCAAAATAATTTCGAATTTTTCGAAAACCTAAACAAACCCAATATAGGCGTCGAAATGTTCAAAAATGCCATATTTCATCACGTGTTTCCGAGAACTTCGAAACTTTTTATGCGGGGGTAAATTTGAACTTCCCACTCTCCCTCCTCCTCCCACTCACCATCTCTCCCCACTGAATATCATTATTTATAACCCCCAAAAATGAGAAAATAACGAAAAAATAAGTTTACGCTCATTTTTCGAAAAAGTCACTCATTTAAAGAATTACCTATATTTTTATCGATTGTTTGGGGATCTTTTTTTTATTTGCAATGTTTTCGCAATTGCAGGAGCCACACTCTTTTTCGACGTGGAGCTGATCCACATAAGCGACTCACCACCGAACTCCAACGTGTTCAAAGAAATCGACGCCGACAAGGACAACATGCTATCCCGCGAGGAGGTGAGGACAATGGCAAGATATCCTTTTGCATTCCTTTATTCGGGGCCTCTTGGTGCTGGTGATTCGCGCGACATGTAACCTACAGCTTTACCGATCTCGAAAAAAAAAAACTATTTTACGCTTCTCTACAAATAATTAAGACAATTAATTTTTTATCGAAAATAAAAATCAGCATTAAATAAAAAATACATTTGTCCACCTTAAGGCCGGAGCTTAACGAAACATAAAAAAAAGAAGTTACTCAAATCGTTCGAAAAAAATGTTTGCTTATTTACACAGCAGTGTTATTTTTTAAAATATTTTTCCTGAACTCCGAAATTGAAATCGAAAAGTTCATATTTACATTTTGCCACTGACTACATCCTCAAATTGATCCGATCGAAAAAAGAGGAGAATTTCAACGATCGCAAATGTTTTTCCGTCGTGCAGTAAAACAATCGCGTATGAAAAGCTAATATTAATTATTGATGTGAAATATGAAAGGCTTGCCAGTCGGTTTAGTCGATGCACATAGCCAAGAGTCCGGAATCAAAGGAACGATCGCTCGCCTTTTTTTTATTTGTTTTTTATCAGGGGCCGCAACGTTCGAGTGGAGCAGAAGAATTAATTAAAACAGAGGAAAAAGAGATTGATTGAGTGAAACGAAACTTTGAATTGGATTGACAACTGAAAAAGCAATAATTAACAAAGATCATCAAGGGAATGGTAACGTCACCATGGATTTTTTTACTTTTCGACGTTAAATTGTCGTTACGGTTTGATTCGATCATCAAATTGTAAATTCGCTTCTTATTTTTCTCATCTTGCTACTTTTATCATCATTAAGAATCTCTCTGCCATATTGATACTGCAGATCTTTCAAAAGGACCCCAAAAAACGTTTGAATAATTCTCGTTGTCTTTAATTGTCGAAAAAAATGTGAATAATGCAAAAAAAGATTGTTAATTGCATTCCAACAATGCAAACTTCAAAATCTCTAAAAATAAACCAATAGTCAAAAAATAACGTTTTGACCATCAAACTGCAAATTGGTCTCTTATTTTTCTTATCTTTTTATATTCTTTATGATCGCGAATCTCTCTACGGGATTGTGACGACAGAAGAGTCCCAAAAAACCTTAAAATATTTTTTTTTGCCTCGAACTGTCAAAAAAATATGAATAATGCTGAAAAAACTTGTTCATTGCATTCCAACAACGCAAACTTCAAAGTCTTAAAAAATCAACCAATACTGGAAAAATTATGATCATCAAAACGAAAATTCGTCTCTTATTTTTCTCATCTTTCAATTTTAACATCATCGCGAATCTCTCCGTCGGATTGAGATCGCAGATCTCTCACAAGAGCCCAAAAAAAAGCTTTGAATCATTTTGGTGGCCTTGAAATGTCAAAAAAGTATGGATACTGCAAAACGAAGATTGTTTATTGCATTCTAACAGTACGTCAAAATCTTTTAAAATCAACCAATACTCAAAAAATTACGTTTTAATAATCAAAACGTAAATTCGTCTATTATTTTTCTTATCTTCTTATTTTCATCATCACCGCGAATCTCTCTACGGGATTGAGATGACAGATTTTTCACAAGGGCCATAAAAAACGTTTGAATGATTCTCGTTGTCTTAAGGGGTTAGGCCACTCTAGAGGCCGAAAAAATAGGCTTTTTGGGGATTTTTTTTTCAGAAAAACTACAATATTAATCGAAATTATAAAAAAGGTGTTTAGCACACTGTATACAATAATTTTTTTACAGTTTTTTACAGTTTTACAGAAAAGTGAAAAATTTGTTTAAAAAATCGTCAGATAATTGTTAATAACAAATGAACTATGCAATATAAAAAAAAAGTCCTACGTACTTCCATAGACAATGTATTTTTCAAGATATATTCAACATTTCAAGTGAATCGGTTGAAAATTGTCTGAGTTATGTTTCCGGCCAACTTAAAAAATGCAGTTTTGAGATAAACACTGCACAGCCGCCATTTTGAAATTGATCGATTCGAAAAAATTATTGTATACAGTCACTGATATGTATGATAAACACCCTTTTTTGTAATCGGGATTTGTTTTGTAGTTTTTCTGAAAAAAAAAACGCTATTTTTTCGGCCTCTAGAGTATCCTAAGACCTTAAATTATCAAATAAATGTGAATAATGCAAAAAGAAGATTGTTTATTGAATTCCAACAATACAAACAACAAAATTACGTTTTAATTGTCAAAGCGAAAACTCTTTTTTCATTTTCCTCATCTTTTTACATTCGTCATCCCTAATTTCCCTGTCAGCTTGAGATCGCAGATCTTTCCCAAGGGCCCCAAAAAGACCTTTAAATGATCCTCATTGCCTTGAACTGTCAAAAAAATGGGAATAATGCAAAAATAAGATTGTTCTTTGCATTTTGACAATGCAAACTTCAAAAAATCTTCAAAAAATCAACCAATACTTTTCCTCAACAACAAAAAAATTCTTCAATTTCTCCATTCGAACGTAGCAAGTCTCTGACTCGTAAAAAAAAAACCCTCGTCCGTGCTACGTGCTAATAATCCATAAAATAAATTCACCAAACACCCTCGCACACGTCAATTGACATTTTCTTCGTTTACCTTCTGCCCCGTCAGGTGAGCGGTTACCTGAGAAAGCAAATGTTGGAGGTCGAGCAGTCGGACACTGGCGACAGTGAGAACATGAAGAAGATGCTGGCCGATCACGACAAGCTGGTCGAGGAGATATTCCAGCACGAGGACACGGACAAGAACGGCTTTATATCGCACAGCGAGTTCAGCGGGCCTAAGCACGACGAGTTGTGAGCTGGTTAAAGTGGATTCTCCACTTGGGTCTTCCAGCCGCGAGACGGGGCATTCGAATCCTCGTTGACACTCGTGTCCCACCCTAATATCCCTCATCCCCCAACCAATCAACGAAGCAACTGAAGAAAAGAAGAACAAAAAAACGAGCATCCCGAGCAACCGGAACATCGAACTTTTCCGAAAGTTTCGCCAACAATCGCGTCGTTATTTCCATCCCTACAGCGCGAAGGGATCTCTCCCACGAGGGTCCAAAAAAGAAAACTTCGGGACACAAAAACCGAGATGCATCGAGAAAAATCGCACACGTGGTCTCCGCACAGTGAGATAACGAGAATCATCAATTTCTGGAGAATTCCAATCAACATCTGGAGAACTTTCTCCAGCAGAGATCGTAAAATAAAAACGGACAAAATTTCATCTTCCTCGTTCAAAGCTCATTTCCCGTGTCAATGAAACGTCAAACACGAACTGCAATTTACATGTGTGTGTGTTTACACGTGTGTGTGTGTGTCAACGTTCCAAGAGTGGCTTCGCGGTGAAGGAGCACTCGGTAAAAAATATGGCGTCGAAATTTGCATCAATGGAACGAAACAATTCGTTGAAAAAAAAAAGTCAATGTCATAATTATTTGATATCAGACGACAAAAATTTCGAAGATTACGCAAAATCCATTTTTATCAAGGTCCAAAGATGCAAAGTTCAACGTCGTGGAGGAACATTAGTAACACTGCATTCCCGCACGTCTAGTTTGTAAAAAAAGAAAAGTGCCGCTTACCCCCGTCCCAGCCCCGAAGAGAAACTCTTCGTTTTTGTACGGAAAATACAGAAAAAAAAGAGAAAAAAAAAATACGAGTGAGCGCGAAAAGCGTCACCGATCCAAATTCTTGCACCGGGACACCTCGATCTAATCGACTCTCCGAATTTCTTTACGTTTCTTCGCTCGGACTCAGCTTCGCGGCTAATCGTAGACCCCTTACCCTCGCCCTTTTTTATCCCTTTTTCTTTTTGTATCCTCATTTTATTGTAATTTTGCCCCTTTTTTTTGTCAACGAAAACAACACGATATAATCAATTCCGCGACCATCCACGGAGCAAAGATAAAACAAAGCACGAATCTCTGAATGAACAAATGATTAATAAGGAAATATTTAAACGAAAGAAACAAAAAAAAAGAGAAACACACGAAAGTGAATGAAACAGTGAATGGAGGACGTTCCCGTCGCTATCATTATTATCGACAAACTGAATACGTTTTATTACTACATTATATTGTATGTTGTTAAAGTTGGACGAAGGTTAAATAATAAATGAATGTGTTCTCGAGGCACAGTTTGTTAATAAACTACCAGTTGTTTTACATTTATTCGTACCCCCGAACAAAAAAAAAGATACAGTTCTGCGCGATGCTACGCCCGTTTATTTATTCAACATGGAAAATGTGTATTTTTCCAGCACAGTTTTAACCCTTGGTTTGCCTAGGGTTTTTTGGCACCTTCAGCCTGCCTAGGGGGGTCGTTGGCGTCCTGACGTTTTTCCAACCTGTTTAAGTGGGGCTAAAAATCTGAAAAAATTCATGGAGTTTCTTCGAACCTTTAAGTTGGAGTATCGATCATAAAATTATAAATAATTAAATTTTTTGATATATTTTTTATCAAAAAAATGATGAAAAACGGGGTCAATGCATTTGTTTACTCAAAAAATCATAACTTTAAGACAAATAAAGATATCGAAACTGCCAAAAAAGAATATCAAAGGGTAAGATTGTCGCTTTCGAGAAAAAAATGAGCCGCGTCCAATTTTTGTTAAATTAACCTTAAGTTTGGGACCTGAAAATTGGCAATAATTTAGTCGTAAACTTCGGAGTAAAAAGGCAATAAATGTGTATTAAATACAAACTAAGTAATAAAATCAATAATAACTCAATCGTTAAGTGTCACAATATGTTTTTATTGTAGAAAATAGGAAAAAAGTTTTATAAACACAGATGAAAAAAAAAAAAAATCCGTTAAGCGAGTTACACGAAGCATCCCGGGCAGAGTGTAATCCGCCATTTTCACAAATCAACTTAAAAAAAATTTGGAAAAAAAAATTGAAAAAATCGAATTTTTTTTCGCGCCCAAATTTTTTGTGGCACTTTTATAGCCTCAATAAAGACTTACAAGCGAAGAAACGAAAAAAAAAAAATTACTTACGGTTTCGACAACCGCCGTCTGCCTAGGGGTGTCGTTTGCGTCCGGAGCGAAAATCAATTGCTCCTTACAACAGCTGGGGAAGGTCTAGAACAGCGCCACTTCTCAGGTCGGTCCTAGAGGGGCCTAACTTTTTTTACATAAGCCTAGCAGCGCCTCCCGTGAGCGGATTTAGGAGTTACACCGACATTTGATTTTCGCTCGGACGCAAACGACCCCCCTAGGCAGACTAAGGGTTAAAAACGCCGAGAAAACTAGAAATTAAAAAATACTGCCTGGAACTTATGAGTTTTTGTACATTTTTTGATACAATAATAATGACATTATTTATTCAGCATGGAAAATACGCATTTTCCGGCACGATTATAAAAAAGCTGAAAATACTAGAAATTCAAAAATACAGTGTGGAAATTATCATTTGTCTGTGTGTTTTTTTGCCACGACATAGGATTTTTATCCTCCTCTGATTGCAAATATTTAATTATTATTTGATATTTAAAATTTAGCAGGAAAACACCGAGATTGGGGCAAAAATTTCGTAAATCATTGTGAAGAAATTGAAGAAAAGATTCACAAATGACTGTTTCTTGGATTGAGAGACCACTGCGATGGGTAAAAAAATGTATTTTTTTTTGCATTTTCTCAAAGTGTACGTATTCAAGTATATGTAAAAAAAATTAAGTTAAAATAATGAAAATGGACAAAGTTCAATACGTATACCAAAACTTTCGATCGCTTTTTTCTCGACCTAGCCGGAATCATAACTCTAGCTATAATTTTCCGATTTTCAATTTTAAAAATTAAAATTTCCATAATTGCATTAGCTATCGTTGTACGTGGCTGTTTTTTTTTTTATTAATTTTACGTCCTCAATGTAAATAAAAGCTCCGCCAAATTTTAACTTTTTTCAACACCCGCCATTTTGTCAAATTATTCAAAAAAAAAAAAGTCTACGTGTGACGAGAACTACATTTGTATAGATTATAAAACGTTTTTTTTTTTTTTTTTAATTTTTCAGACCAACCATTGTCATGTTGTCTATCCGGCCATTGGACCACATTTTTATAAAGAGGCTGTATTAGGAGCCGTCCATATATTACGTCATCGATTTTTGCTAATTTTCGAACCCCCCCCTACAATCATCCTATCGTCATTTCCTAATGACCCCCCCTCTCGCAAAACTGACGTCATTACCAGTTTGGCAAAATTAAAACATTTGCGGATTTGAGAAAAATTGGGTAACATTAAAACATTTTGTTATAGAATCATCTTTTATTATTTTGTACTTTGCCAATGTTTATTAATATAATAATATTATTCTTCCCTATTCTTTAGTTTTCTTTGGATAGCTTCCACATTTTGTTATAGAATCATCTTTTATTACTTTGTACTTTGGCAATTTTCATTAAGGGAGCTTCCCAGTGTGACAGCCCGAAAAATCGCTGTTTTTCGCGATTTTTTTTTTTAAAGAAAAAATAATCTAATCGGTCTGGTTTTTTTTTGTATATTAATTGGGTATTGAAGAATACAAAATAATTTTTTAAAGATCGATTTATTTATTAATTAATATCTATAAAAATGATGAAACAATTGTTGCAGAAAATGCACTTGGATGTGGTGTCCACGTTGGGGGTCACAATTTTGATCTGAAACAAAAAACACAAAAAGATTATTGATCGGTATATAATTGGCTTTCGTGCTATGGAGGCTTTTTTTTTTTTGCAAAAATGGCGCCGGTTTGAACAAAAAGTATCGATTTTAGCATTTTTTTGGCAGTTTTTTTACAAAAAAATAGGAAGATGTCAAAAAAAAAGCTTCCATAGCACGATAAACAATGACGTTAAGAATATTGTGTAAAAAATTCAACTCGATAGCTTTAAAACTCTGCCCTCCAAGTTGGACACCGTTTTGAAAAATGCTGTTTCGAGAAAAACGCGTTCAAAGTTTCAAGTGAGGAAATTTTAGGTAAATCGTTTACTTACGGTCAATCAGCGATGCCAGCGGAATATTCGGAAGAGTGTATACTATTCGATAAAGCAAAAAAAAATCGATTTTTTGAAAACTTCACACTGGATAGCTCCCTTAATATAATAATATTATTCTTCCCTATTCTTTAGTTTTCTTTGGATAGCTCCCACGGAGTTTTCACCCATTCTTGCAAATCCTGGATCACGGTTAATATCTCCGTATCCTCCCCATATTCATTTTGGCTCGATCGAACTATTTTCATAGGTACGCTGTTATTTGAAGTTCTCGAATATAATGTAGACAAACCTTATGTAATAACAAAATAAATAATGAGTTCAATAATTAATACCATTAGGTACTTGCAAAATATTTTTCATCACTCATGCGGGGAAACCACTCTAGTTGTACAATATACTATTGTACATTTTGAAGTAACTGGTATCACAAGAATGACGTCAATTTCGAAACGCCCCCCCCCCCCCCCCTCATCCATCATTTACCGTCATCCGCAGACGAACCTCCTCCCCCCCCCCTCAAATTTAGAATGACGTAATATATGGACGGCCCCTTATACCTCAGTAACATTGTTAATTTTTATTAATTTTTTTTCATAAAAATTTACACGAAATAGGTTCAATGTATGCTTAATAACATATCGTTTTTCCAAATCTCAAAAAAATAATCTAGGAGACAAAAAAATTAGAATAACCAACCTTTTTTCGGCTCGGCACAGTGATGTCGACGAAAATAAAAAAGTTTCTTTACGGTTAATGAGGTATATGATTATTTATTTTTTGATAAAATTAATTGATTTTTCTTATTTTCGTTCGAAATTTTTTGTTTTTCTCAATTTGTCCAAAAACGTATTTGTAATGAAAAAATTATATTTCGACGATCATGCGATGGGTGAAAAAAACACGTAGCAATGTCGCAAAAACTGTCCGTCGTGTCGTCCATCTCCTCTTGATGAATTCAGAAGTTCTAGAGTCGATGTTCCAGGACGAGGGAAAAATATAGAGAACTCGCAATTAGGGTGTCATCTGGACGATTAATTCGCAACTGCTCTTTCCCAGTTAAATTAATTCGAATTCTATTTTTATTTGTGCAAATTCGTCAAATATGCGTTTTTTTTGTTACATATTTTCAAATTGACCAGGTCCGTGCAGCGTTGTGACTCTTCTCGTTGATCCTCCAGGCCGACGAAATAAAAATTACGCATCGGTGTATTTTTCTATATTTCATTAGTTTCTTTTTTATTTCATGAAAACATTCTCACAATAATCGTACATAGTTTGTCGATTTCTCGACTTTGTTCCTCCCCGTGTTTTATTCTTCTTCTTGGCTTAGGTGACAACGAGCACGAGGCTCCGAGGCAGTTTAGCATTATTTTTCTATATCCTACGATCGAAGGCTCGTGCAATAAGGCAATTTTGATTGGACGATCGATTTTTCTTTGATGCTTCAGAGGATTATTCTCCGTGAATCTATACTCGTTCTAGCTTAGAAAAAAACAGCTAATTTCTAATCCTAATTGAAAGGGTAAAAACTAAATCGGTATCTACCGATTTTTCGTAATTTTTCAATATATATATATGTATGTATATATATGTATGTAGATTTTTGTCATCTTACAAGCCATCGGGCCCTCGTCGAGTCAGATGCAAATTTATCATTTTGGTTATTCAAATGGGTGTCACCTCGAATATCGAAGATTTCAATCGAGCTTGAGATACCATCCTCGACCTCATTCTTAAAATTCCATTTCCGTTTCTCGAATTTGCGTCTTAAGTATTTCGCTTATCACAGAGTCTCGATTTGAGAGAAAAAAAAGTCACGAATTTCGTCGAAAATCGATCGCCCTAATATTTTTCGTTTCAAGCAAACAAATTCCAAAAAAACAAAAATGGAAAAATCCTCCGGCTCGTAGAATTCGAGACGAAAGGAAAAAAATCGGCGTAATATTCGAGTATTCGGAAAGTGTCGATCGAGCGAATGATTTTCGATTCTAAGGCAACGACGGTCAAGATTGGAGATTGAACGTGAGATCGAGATCGATCTTCGTTTTTTGTTTCTTTTTCTTTCATCCACGTGAATTTCGGGCGAAAAAATATCAACTCTCTTCGCGGCTGTGTACTTCTCGCGTACTTTTTTTTTAAATTTCTACTGTAGATCCGGGCAATTTTATCACAGTTAGTAGCCCTTGATGTATGCGGCAATGTGTTTCTTCTCCTCTTCCGAGAGACCGTTCTTCAGCGTTCTACGCACTGGAACAATACACGAGACACGTTTTCATGGACGAGAAGAAAAATCGATCAGGCACGTGGGATAAATTTCTATCGTTTTTTTTTCTTTCTCGTGCAAGCCCCAAGCGACACCTCGTGTAGTGATGGAGAAATAAAAAAAGCTCATTGGCAAAATAGCGAATAGTCATTAGGAGGGAAGAAGAAGAGAGTTATTTTCAAAATTGATTTCTGTTAGTATACAATTGTAGACCAACAACAGCTAAAGTCCCGGAAATATACCAACACAATTTCCACTAGAAAAAGCCTTTTTTTACGTGCAAAAGAAATCCATTCTCATTCAAAGTGCAATTAAACAGTAGCGATCCTAATAAAAAGTGCGTACAATAAAAAAATCGACAATTTCATACGCCGTTCAGTGGGCTGTCCAATTGTCCAGCTAGATTCGGGAGTGTTCGTTCTATTCGCGACTGTACTTCGTTGTGTACTTCGCATTATGTTGCACGATATTCTCTCCATGTGCAACGTTAATATAGAGAATATCTCGCTGACTTCTTCATTCTGCTCTTAGTCTTGCAAATGATCTTGTAAGTATACATGTTCGCATGCAAATTCGCGACAACGG